>JAJOOH010011348.1:0-29793 GCA_029582605.1 Solanum gracilifrons | reverse complement strand
TCCCGTTATGTGGGCCCATATCAGATTTTAAGGCGTATTGGTAAAGTTACTTAAGAACTTGAATTGCCTAATGACTTGGCATCCGTGCATCCAGTTTTCCATGTCTCCTTATTGAAGAAATGTATTGGTGATCCGACCTCTATAGTACCATTCGAGAGTCTTGGCATAAAGGATAGCCTTTCTTATAAAGAAGTTTCGGTTGAGATCTTAGACCGGTAAGTTCGGAAGTTGAGAAATATTGAAATTGCTTATGTGAAGGTTGTTTGGATGAATCAGTTAGTTGAGGGTGCTACATGGGAGGCCGAGGCTGATATGATATCCCGTTATCCTCATCTCTTTCCCTCCGTCTCTACTCTAGCTTGAGGTATTCAGTTCCTCATGCTTTACTCTTTTGGTTTCATGTGTCTTAGATATTTCCATGATTTCCTCATTATGAATGTTTATGAAAAACTTGATTTTTGAGAAAATGAGTAAGCTTGATTGATTTCTTCATGTTTATGTGCATTTGAATATGAGTTGCATGTAGACCTTATGAAATAATGTTTTGAACATGATTTAGCTTGGAGTTGATATTTCCTCCTCTGATATGTGTATTTATGTGATTGCATTCATGTTGGGCTATTAGGTTTAAGTTCCTACCCTCCATAAGATGTCTTGAATCCCATTCTAGGACGAATGTTCTCAAGGGGGAGATATTGTAACGCCTTGGATAGGCACTCAAACCTAACATCCAACATGCATGCAATCATAAATATGCACATAGTTGAGGAGGAGACATCAACTCCAAGCTAAAGCATATTCAAAAAATCATTTTATATAGTTTATATGCAACTCATACTCAAGTTAAATGCATATAAACATGAAGAAATTAATCAACTAACTCATTTTCTCAAAAATCAAGTTTTTTCATGAACATGCATAAATAAGGAAATCATGGGAATATCTAAGACACATGACATCAAAAGAGTCAACCATGAGGAACCGAATACCTCAAGCTAGAGTAGGGATGGAGGAAAAGAGATGTGGATAGGGGGATATCATATCGGCCCTCGGCCTCCCAAGTAGCACCCTCAACTACCTAATTCCTCCAAAGCTTTCAGCGAAGCAATTTCCTTATTTCTGAACTTTCGAACTTGTCGGTTTAAGATCTTAACCGGGACTTATTCATAAGAAAGGCTATCCTTTATGCCAAGACTCTCCAATGGCACTATAGATGTTAGATCATCCACACATTTCTTCAACAAAGAGACATAGAAATTTAGATGTACCGATGCCAAGTCATTAAGTTATTTTAGTTCATAAGCAACATTACCAATACGCCTCAAAATATGATATGGGCCCGCCCACATAACGGATACTAAACTTCCCTTTCTTACCAAATCGCATTTCACCCTTCATGGGTAAAATTTTCAAGTAGACCCAATCATTTACCTCAAACTCAAGATTTCTTCTTCTAACATTGGCATAGGACTTGTGTCGACTTTGAGCCGTTTTCAACCTCTTTCTAATAAGGCGAACCTTCTTTATAGCCTCATGCACCAGCTCAGGAGCTATCAAAGCAACTTCATCCACTTCAAACCAGCTTATGGGAGATCTACACCTCCTACCATGTAGAGCCTCAAATGGAGCCATACCAATACTTGAGTGATAGCTATCATTATATGCAAATTCAATCAAACAAAAGTAATCATCCTAATTACCCTTGAAGGCAATCGCGCATGCTCTCTTTATATAATCCGAAGTTTGGATAGTACGCTCCTCTTGCCCATTGATTTGCGGATGAAAGATTATACTAAGCATAACATGAGTACCAAGACCTTTTTGGAAAGATTTCTAAGACTGAGAAGTGAATTGGGTACCACAATCGGAGATAATGGACAAGGGAACTCTATGCAACCTAACCATTTATCTCAAATACAACTTAGCATATTCCTCTGCCGAATAAGAAACCTTGACGGGAATGAAATGAGTTGATTTCGTCATTCTATCTTCTATAACCTAAATTGAATCATGTTGTAGTCGGGTGTAAGGTAAACCAACAATGAAGTCCATATTCAAGTCTTCTCACTTCCAAGTAGGAATACTGTTATCTTGGGACAAACCTCCCGGTTTCTGGTGCTCAACTTTTTCTTGTTGAAAATTAGGATACTTAGCCACAAATTCCACAATATCCTTCTTCATCCCATTCCACCAATAGACCTCTCCCAGATCAAGGTACATCTTAGTGGCTCCCGACTGAATGGAGTATCGAGAACTACGGGCTTTTGATAAGATCTGATCTATCAAGTCAACTACATTGGGAACACAAAAATGACCTTGATAATGAAGCACACCATCTCTCCCTTGCGAGAAAGCCTCAATGGACTTATTAAGCACCGCTTCCTTTAATTCTACCAAAGTCGGATCAAGACCTTGCTTGGCTTTCACATCTTCCACAAAAGACGATTCTGAACCATTTTGAACCATATCACCACCCTAGGTGGAGTCTACCAAACGAACACCCATCCGGGTCAATCTATGGACATCTCGAACAATTTTTTTCTTACTATCCTCTATGTGAGCAACACTACCCATTGACAATCAACTATGAGCATTTGCCATCACATTTGTCTTGCCGGGGTGATAGAGAACGCTAATATCATAGTCTTTTAGCAACACAAGCCACCTTCTTTTGTGAATATTTAGATCCTTATGATTAAACACATACTACAAACTCTTATGGTCGGTAAAGACATCGACCAGAACAACATATAAGTAATGTCTCCAAATTTTAAAAAAAAACACCACCGCCGCTAGTTCTAAATCATGGTAGGATAGTTCTTTTCGTGCACCTTAAGTTGCCTTGAGGCATAGGCAATGACTTTCCTATTTTACATAAGGACACATATTAACCAAATTCTTGAAACATCAAAATAAATGACAAACCCATCAATTCCTTCCGGTAAGTCAACACTAGAGCGGAAGTACGTATATCTTTCAATTCCTTAAAACTCTTCTCACACCATAAGAACTTGGATTTCTTTTGGGTCAATGTCGTCAATGGAGAGTCAATCCATGAAAACCCCTTCACAAATCTTCTATTGTAGTTAGCTAAACCTAAGAAACTTCTAAAATCTAAAGGGAATAGAGGTCTAGGCAAACTCTTTACTGCATATGTCTTCTTAAAATTTACCTCAATACCCTTTTCAAAAACAATGTAGCCACCACGTACTTAAACCAAAACTCACATTTACTAAACATAGCAAAGAGTTATTGGTCCTTGAGGACTCGCAACACAATCCTCAAATGACTGGTATGCTCGTCTTCACTCCTTAAATAGATCAATACATCATCAATGAACACAGTCAAAAACATGTCAAGGTATTGCCTAAACACCCTACTCATCAAGACTATAGAAACAGCCGGAGCATTAGTCAAGCCAAAGGACATCACCAAAAACTCACAATGACCATACCGAGTTCAAAAAGACATTTTCAGAATTTCATCTTCTTTTACCCTCAATTAGTAATAACCTGACCGGAGGTCAACGTTAGAGAAGTAACTTTCTTCTTGTAGTTGATCAAAAAAATCATCTATCCTTATGAGCGGATATTTATTATTAATTTTCACGTTGTTCAGCTGACGATTATCAATACACATGTGAAGTGTCCTTCTTTCGAACAAACAAAACTTAAGTTCTATCGGAGTCATTCGGTAATGAGGAATAGAGATAGTTTGCGTATCCGGGAGATGCTCAATACCGAAGTCTATTTCCCTTTCGGGAGGAATACCAGGTAGATCATCTGGAAACACTTCTGGTAAATCATTTACAATGGGGATCAGATCAAGAGTAGGGGTTTCAGAATATATGTCCCTCACCCTAACTAGACGGTAAATGCAACCCTTAGAAAACATCTTTCTAGCTTCAAGACAAGAAACAAACCGACCATTCGGTATAGAATTTCCTCATTTCCACTCTAGGATAGGCTTATTTGGAATTCAACCAATCCATACCAAGAATGACATCAAAATCTAACATATCAAGCTCTACAATATCAGCACGAGTAACTCTATGGGATAAGGAAACGGGACAATTTCTATAGACACTCTTAGCCAAAATAGATTCACTGATAGGAGTAGAGATTGAAAACCAGTTTAACAATACATCCAGAAGAATATCAAATCTCATAGCCACATATAGTATCACAAAAGATAAGGTAGCACCAGGATTAGGCAAAGCTTAAACATCAAGATGAAAGACTTTCAACATACCGATAACCACATCGGAGAACCCTCTTGATCTTGGTGATTCTGGAGTGCATAGAGTCTTATTTGCTTTGGAGCACTTGAACCTAAACCACTAGGCGGAGCTTGCCTACTTTTTCTTTCCTTAGCCATACGTGTTGGAAAATCCGTTATCTCATGGCCACTCTTATAACAACCATAGCAACCATCCATACCGGCTAAGAATTTGCCCTCATGCTTCCTTCCACACCTAGCACAAGTAGACAATGAAGATCCATCACCATTTCCTCCTTGAGTTTTAGGGTTAGACACCCTATCTTTGTTGAATCTACAAGGAGCATTGGAGGAACCTTAACTGGAAAATATTTGCCAGAATCTAGAACGACCTTGTCCATCGGACCTTGAATGTGAAAAGTCACCATCATTGGTCCTTGCTTTCTTTGTCTCCCTATACCTTCCCTTTAGTTTCTCTTCTTCTATTTGTTGAGCATGTACCATTAGATGAGAAATACCCATATCATTGATAAGAATGGTGGTACGACATTCTTTGACAACTATCTACGACACTTTCGAGACAAACTTACTCATCATTTCCCTAGGATCGACAATCATAGTAGGAGCATACGTAGACAATTGTGTGAACTTCTAAGCATATTCCTTCACACTCATGTTTCCTTGACGAAATTTGATGAATTCAAGCACCTTTTTCTTCCTCATCTCAAGGGAAAGAAATCTTTCAAGGAAAGCAACCTTAAATATTTTCCCAAACAAGAGGACCCGCATCAACTGCCCTCCCTTCCTTTCATTGGTTGAACCACACTTTAGCAACACCCTTAAGTTAGTAAGAGGCCAATTCTGCCTTTTCCAGCGACGTCATTCCCATGATCAGTAACACCTTATACATTTCATCAATGCACTGATGTTTGTGTAATCAAGACACAACTTCGTATTCAAGTGTCTACGATCGTACAATAGTAAAGTAACCAAACCAAGGGTTGGGGTTGAGTCCCAAGGGAGTGGTTTTGAAAATTAATAGAAAAATAAAATTTAGTTCTAATTAGTCATAGCTATAGACATTATCGAATATAAACATACTAAATCTAAAGGGGGTGACTCAAGCGTCAATTATCAATGGGGGGTTTTGTATTAATTAACAACTACAAGCAGCGAAAATATACAAAAATTAGATAGAGAGACGGGATTCTTGGGATGTGATAGAATACGGGATAAAATAAATTGTCGAATACATGTTTTTAATCGTAAAATGATGAGTATTTGTGCCTAGGCTAGACTATAGTGGGGATAAATTCTCTCTCGACCAACTTACCCCAAATCAACTCGATTTCTCTCAAACATCGAGTTGCCGCTTTAAGCACAACCTCTGTCTTAGCCCATTCATTCTCTCGAGCTGAATGTGTGGGAAAATTAATAGGATTCACTCTCTTGAGATGAACCCATGTCGATCCAATACCACCGGCTATCAACTTAGTAGTCTTCATTTTACGACCTCTCTCTCGAGCAAGTCAAAAACACTAAGATGAAATCGTATTTGCAACTACAACTCCATTAAGTTCAGACATAAATACTACATGAAATCACATTTAAACAACAAATAAACCATCAACAAGCAAGACACAACCGATAATCTAACTTATATTCACAAAATCACACCCCAAGAATTGGCGTTTTAGCTAGACATATAAAAGAGATAAAAATTTATACCAATATCAGTTTCCATCAACTAGGTATGAAGGATTATGTCTGAAAACACATCAAGAGTGAAGAATCTTCAAAACCCAAGTCCAATTTCTTGGAGTTGAAACCCTTTGAATCTTCAAGGTCTCAGAACAAAGTCTTTAAAACCCTCTAAAACTCAAACTCTCTAAAGATTGTAAAAAGTTTTAAGAATAATAGTGATATGATACTAAGCTAGAAATTTAAACAAGTATTTATAGTGTTTGAAAATGTATTGCGAAGGACCCTTCGGCGGAGTTAGTCGGGATCACCAATACATTCGGCGATCCGCCGTTTGGTCGATTTTATCGCCTTCCTACTTTATCCTTTAGCCTCTTTGCGTTTTGATTCGTTGGGTGATATGGTACTGCTTCACGAAACTGTTCGCCGACACGCCAACTACTTCATTTCATAGCCAACTTGACTTTTTCCTTCAGGGCTAGCGCACTAGAACAAAAGGTGATCTCCAGGCTGATCGGCGACTCGCCAACTGGGCTCGGCGATCTTTAGGTCCTTATTTCTTCGTTCTTTTGAGTCGCCTTGTTCCTTCTTGCCAAGTACTGTCCATGCTTTGCCTCAAACTCCAAATACTTGAAACTTAAGGATTTTCATTAGATATTGAGACAAAATATATATTTGAGGACACTAATTCTATCAAAATATAGCCCTAAATGAGTCCAAATCATGGACTCATCATGCACTCTTGAGGATCTTCCTCAACCTTAGAGCCATGAAACTCCGGAGGATTCAATCTAGTGAAGTCCCTCACTATAGCTATCGTCGTATCGATATTTGGATTATCGGGGACCACAACCTCCCTATTGGCTTGATACATCACGGCTTGAGCTAACACTTGAAAAGTAGTCCTAAACTAAGCATTAGTCACTTTCTCGGCCAAAAGATCGACTGGAACTTGAGGAGCTTGAGGAGGAGCATGTTGTTCCACATTCTCATTCGCATTTCTCTTAATGTATGCTCTTCGAGGGGCCATTTCCTTAGGAGTATCAGACACAGAGATTAAGAACATGTTGATCGCATAAACTAGAAGTACGTATCATCCATCTAGCTTTTCAGTGAGTTCACATTCTTGATCGTGGGAGTCCAACAACACTTTTACAACTTTATTACATTGCAGATAGTGACCTGAACTAACTATATTGTTTCATAGAGGATTCATAAATAAATGTCTTGTCTTAAATATTATATGAATAATCGCTTGACTTATTGAGAAACATTGTCATATTTAGCTGACACATAATTTTTTATATCATTTATTTATCATTATTTATTTCATTTAATTAATATATTGATGCTTAATATGTATAGTTGAATCAATTAATAAAGATTGGGCAAACATGTAAATTTATTATATTTATAAGGTGCTTCTAGTGTGGTTCATAAACATCGAATAGGTCGCGTCAAAAAAGGATTTAGGGCATAAAAAGAATGTAACACCTCAAAACTTTGTATGTTGTATTGGAAAGGATAGTATTGCATTATTGATATGGTGTTAGTTTGTACGGACCAGTCTACGGTCCTTAAGAAGTTCTACCGTCCATATAAAGAGGTCGTAGAGGAGGTCTTGGAATTTTGGAAAATGTCAAGCTCGAGATGAGTTCTTACGGACCAAAAGGACGGTCTGTAGCAGTTTACACACACCACAGGATAGTCTTGTAGAAGTTGTTTAGACTTAGAAGAATTTTGATCATGGGTTTTACAGATGGGACTACGATTCATAAATGTTTCGACGGAACGTAGAAGGGCCCATGGGAATTGTTGAGAAAAGTTGGCAAGTAACTCCATCTATAGACGACTAGGACTGTTTATAGAAAATTTTACAGACCGTAGATCGGTTCATTGAGACTGTCCGCCAGTATTTAGTCTGGGTCAATTAAATCTTTTTCTATCATTTCTACATATATACTATGCCATTTTGACCCTATAAATAAGTCTCATAACTACTTTTACTCTTAAAATAGACCCATTCCCTCCCAAATCAATCAAAACCTCAATTTCTCTCAAGTTCATCTTCTCCAATTCTCTCTAGAGGCTTTTAAGGAAAAGCTATGGTTTCAAGGTTCAAGGTCTCTTCCCTTACACTTTTAGGGATTGTTTACACAAGTTATGTGGGAACTTCATAAATGGATCATTTTCATTCATTGAGTCCCAAAAGAAAATCAATTTCTCCTTTGAATTCTACACAATTTCTAGGGTTTTTTCATGTTATTCTTCATGTGTTCAACTTATTATGATTCAAATGCTTATATTTGATATTATTGTGCAAGATTTTATTCAACTACATGTTTTCCAATGAATTTCATATGAACCCATGCTATATGTCTATATTGTGATTGTGAACTATGATTATAAAATTTTGCATGCATCATCAAATTGAGGATTTTATGAATAAAGGATGGTTTTAGATAAATATCAAAAATCATTTGTGAAATGTTTTCTCACTATGAAAAATGTTCATGGTTTAGATGCTTAGATAAGTTTATTTATAAAGAATTTATAAAATCATGATTTTGAAAGGAGCTATTCTCTGATATGAAGTTTATGATTGGATTGGTCTTATTAGATTCTTACCTTTCCAAATATTATGATTATGCCTATATTTTCATTTGTATTTTACTTAGCACCAAGAGGACTTTGGAATGGAAGCTCCATTCTTACTAAAGGTTGGGTCTCTAGAAGTATTTTCTTTGTCCCATAACTACATGACCCCGTAGGATTTGTCTTAGAAAGAGAATGCTAATGGATTCACCTAACCTAAAATGTATGGTCCTTACCTTGGAAAGTAAGATAATATCTTTTCAGTGAGTGAAAGGCACAAGATTCCATGTTGTAGCTCACATGGTCTATGTCGGTTAATCGTAAATATCCCACAAAAGAACTATATTTTCTTCAAAGTTATCTCTGACTTCCTCAATGATTTTATTTAAGCTTTCTTATGGCTTTTCAAATGTTGCATTGACCCTGTTCCAAAATTTATGATTTTGGCTTGTTAAGATTTGACATGTTTCACTTGGTCATGCATTTCATATTTTAAACTCATCATGTCATCATGTTTATGTTTTATGCATTTTCCTCATACTCAGTACATTCAAAGTACTCACGCATACATTGTTACTATATTGTTTTATAATATAGAATTTGGTGGTCCTCCATCTGGTTGTGGCTAGATTTGATTGCTTAGCATTGCTTTTGGATTGATGAGTCCTCATGGTTCAAGAACATGACCGTTGATAGTCTTTTGTTGCTTTTGGTCATTTAAGTATTCAGACTTTTTAAATGGTTTCGGGGTTTGTCCTAACCACATCTATGGTAGTAGAAGGCTTTGTCAGACATAGTTGATTTTTGCATCATTTCAGTCATGTATTCTCTTGATATTTTTCCTTATGTGTTGAAAGAGTTTTGAGACTAATATATCGTTCTAATGTTGTGTTCTCTTTATTTGATATTTATAGTATCATGATTTTGTCAAGTGGCTTGGTTGGGGCCTCACGGGGTCATATTCACCATGTCATGTCTATGGTGTAATTTGGGTCGTGACAAAGAACCTAGAGAGTAAAGTTGAAATTATCAAGAACTAGGTTCTTACACAGAAGAATGAGAAGGTAGGATAGACTATTGAGAAATTTCTAGCTGCACCAATAAAAGAAAAGAGTTCTGTTTATGATGCCCTAGAAGAACGGAAGAATATGATAAAGGGTGTTGTTATTTTACTACGATCTAACTACTTAAACAATCAGGTTCTTTGATTAGCTATGTAAGAAGGTAAATAACAAACTATCTAAATCAATACAATGGTTTCTATGTAGAATAAAATCTTATTCAACAGAGATAAAAACCACGATCTAAGCTCTACAACTGCAACTATACCAGACCAACAAAACCCATCAAAATATTTTCGTGCTAATAAACTTATAACTCCCTCATAATTTGATGATTTGTTTTTACCCCTCCCTAGGAGCTCCAACCCATTTTTTCTCCCTTGGCAACTCAAATCCACAACCTTATTGTTTCTACAGTGTCACACCCCAACTTAGGGATGCAACTGGCACCTGGTGTCACACTTGACCTTGATCCAACCTTTGTTGGATAACTACACCACTTACGTAATACCGTCCATAAAATCAAGAAAACAAGTAAGTATATCTCGGCTTAAAAATAATCCATGGGCCAAACAGACCTATGTTAATATAACCTACAACAAATTCAACTAATCTAGGCATTCATGTCACGGCCCAAGGTACCTCGTAGGCGTAACGTGGCGTATAGAACCGCGACAGGACCAACACAAGCCACTTAGCATGCATAAACAAGATAATAGAAATTAAGAGATTTAAAAGACAATTTAGAGTTTGATAAAAACGAAGCAGAAGTCTACATAGTCACAAAACCATCTATTTCACCAAGAGTGACCGGAACGTAACAATTTACAGACGAAAAAATGGCAAAAGAGAAAGCATTCACTCCTCTTTTCTATATTGCATATATAGTATTTTTGCCCTGGTGGATTTCTTACTCAGTTAATAAATGTCTGGAATCTTGGGTTACTAATTGGTGGAATATTGGGCAATCCCAAATTGTCTTGAATAATATTCAAGAAAAGAGTCTTCTAGAAAAATTTAGAGAATTAAAGGAACTCGCATCACGTACAATTGATAAGGTTTATTCTCAAAGCATCTTAAATCACTTTCATAAAGAACATGCTTATCTTCATAAACTCTTCCTTAATAGCTAAAAGCCCATATTATATAATCATAGCTTAGAAAACATGGGGTATGCATGGGCTCTTGGGGATTCATCTTAAAATCATGGAATTATCTCAATTCATGTTTAATAAATCATAAAACAATCAATTATATCAATATCGAAAGGAACTCATAACATAGAAGAAAACCCTAACTTCAATTGGAGATTTCTACCTTCAAAATTAGGGAATTTAGGAAATCAATGAAGGAAAGGGCTCCATAGATGAATACTATCATACCGTAGAGTTCAAAGCTCACAAGAAATGGTTAATTGGAGACTTGATCTTGAAACCCTAACTTGACTCCTTCTTCTTCTTCTAGAGAGAAATATTTGGGGAGGATGAACTTGTTCTTCTTTATGGAAATTGAGAGATTGAATTTAATTTGGTGGTTTTGGGGGTAAAATCCTTTATATAGGGATCTGGGTAAAGGGTAAAACAACATGGTAATGAATTAAAACAATTAGAAAAAGACCCAAAAGTCCCTTACTTAAAAGCTGACAGACACACCTGACGGTGGCCTTCAGGGACCGTCAAGGGTACCATGGGCCGTTTTGTTCTCTGTGGTCCTTGACTAGTGGCTAGGGAAAGACCCCCTTCTGATGACCCTACTTGATAACACTATTGATGGCCCTTCAACCTCATCACAGGCCGTCTAGGCCTCCCTGGGGTGGGGGGCAGGGGAGATTCCTGCAAGGCAAGTCTTGGGAACTTACCATGATGCCCTTCACGGCCCGTCTGGGGCTCTGTAGAGGGTTCCATGGTCTAGTTTTTGCTTGTGAGTTTTCCCACTTGACCCCTTTCTAGCCTTATTCGAATATGAGGTGTTACAATTCATATGGAACTGAAACTAAATTATGTGTGGGTCATTGAGATCACAATGATATCTATAACCATGTAACGCTATGGAGGCCGTCAAGGTCACCATGGTATCTTGAAACATATAAACTTAACATATATGTACATATACAGAAAAAGGCAAACAAGTTGTTATGCTAAAAGGGAAAAATAACAGGGCCACCCCGGTTGATAACATATATATGTACAACTCAAAGTATAAAATCCTCTAAGAATAGTAAACCTACATGGGCCCTATATGCCTAAATGATGTGGAGTCAATCCATATATCCATTTCGGTAGTTCCCTAGCCTATAGGCAATCATTATATCTCAATAACCCCTAAGACAATTGTTATCTTCCAGTAGTCCATTAGGTACTTTGTATATCATAATAGCCCCTTAGGCATTGGGTATATAGCCCTAAAGGCACTTACTATCTTCTAATAGCCCCTTAGGAATTCTATAGACCTCTTAGGCATCAATATATCCCTGTAGGCATGATATATCCATCTTATATATCACCATATCCATATGGAAATCAACATATAGCCATTTAGGCAATCGAGTGGCCCGTAAGTGAACAAGCCTCAACATAACGCTATATGTAATCATAATAACCCATTGACTTCATATTTGTCTGAAGGCAATCGAAATAACTTGTAGGCTTCCACTTATATCAATATCCCATTATGAAAGTTGTACATAGACATGTAGGTAAATGTAAAATTTTCAAAGTTAACCACAATAGCTCCGAGGTCAACAACAAACGATCTAATAGCCCTAAGGCGACTAATTCAGCTATAAGCAGCCTCTATGAATAATCTTTCAATCACGTCCAATATAGGACTGCTATTAATTGAACAAGAATCCTAATAAGGGATGAATCTAACGACTCAAGCATCCAACAACCAGCAATTATGGCTATGAGTACATCAACGATAACAATCTTGTAGTGTTGCTCCTAAGCTTTATGGAAACATGCCGAAAGAAGGCAATAGCATTAACATACTTTTTTTGATGATTAAAAGAAGCATATTAACTTCTTCCCACACCCACATAACGCTGCAACATGGAAAGGGATCAATAAATACACAAAAATATAAGGTACCACGACAACCGATAAAAATTTCCACCGTATATTGAAGCTAGAATCAATGAAAGGGGGATTTTACCATGCTGTTAAACTTGGAATGTAGATTGAAACCTAAAAAACGCACCCAAACCCCTATTGCCCAACATTAACGAAGATATGGTGTAAATCAATGGGACAAATTATACCAAGACGACGAGCTTAGCACATAGACAACTTCCATCAAGGACTTAGATCGAGAAAATTAATAATCACATGTGATTTTTCGGCTTGTATCAGTTGGGTTTTTGGTTCCTAAATGTGATTTAGAGAAAAAAAATTAAGAAGATGATCTTTTATAAACATCCACAAACTTGGGCCCACTTCACGTGCTTGCTTAAGTCATCTAGAAAAAACATGAATATCTATTTATTATGAAGGTGTATTGACGAATGGTTTAGTGCATTGAAAACTAGACTCCTAGACCTTCAATTTAATAGGTTGTGGGCCCTCTTACTCTTTATAGATCGGGAGAACATCTCTGAGACATTTGACCTAAATTTTAGAGAATTTAACAAAGTAACTTACGATAACTTTGCTGACTTTTATATCGTAACTTGTTAGACTTCAAAACTTGACATATGAAAATTGTGTGAATAATATATGTTATAAAACATTCTTCCCAACATATTAAGTACTCTTATTTTTACACCGAATGTACAGTTTAATTTAAACATTTAAATAGATGGAATGTTACATATATATAATTCCTAAATCACAATATGAATTTAATGGTTCAATCTGAATATGGTGTTAAGAGGCAACCTACGATTTGAAGACTTTGGGTGTACCAATATTACCTTAACTTAAATATGAGCTCTAAGATAAGTTTAAAATAAAATCAGTGAAATAAACATTGTTAACATGTATGCGTCCACTATCAGTCAATGGACCGGGTCCCTTGACACAACATTTAACAATAATGAAGGCGTAAACAATAAAGAAAACAACACAAGCAATTTACGTGGAAACCCCCTTGCTCAAGGGCGGTGAAAACCATGACCTGTCCTCACAGGATTTCAATCCAGCTCCATTTCACTCAAACGGAGCAACAATTTAGATTACAAAAACTGCAACCTAGGAATTTACCTCTAAATCCCTTCCCCCCTCTATGTAGTAACTTTACTACACAGATAGCAACTAAACAGATACAACACTACCCACTAACCCACCTAACTCAAGATAACATAGAGTTCAACTAAGCAGATACAACCACTGCCCAATAAAACAGCTAACTCTAGATGATTTAGAATTTGACTAAGCAGATACAACACTGCCCACTAAATCAGTTAACCTTGATTGACTTAGAATTTTAAATAAACAAAATGAAGATCTAATTCCTTTATAGATTAGGAATATATTTACAATATAAGAACGAAATAAATAATCCTAAGACAACTAAGACGCTAGCAGCTCTATCATGTCCCTTTTCCACTTGAGGAGAATACTTCTTGATAGGAGTGGTTTTTGCTTGTCTTCTTGAGAATTTGAGGAATGCAAAAACTAAGGTTGTGTCTATTTAGGATAACCTTAAGAAGGATAGACACAACCTTCGAGGCCATGCTATTGGCCGAGGATTCTGTCATGGTTGGAGACTGTGCACCAATCTCACCAAACTTTTGTACTTTTTCCAGCCTGTCATTTGTATGCATATTGACACAAAGGATCAAGTCCCATTACTAGATCCCTTTGTTTGTCAAATCATCAAAACTGAGAATAACATTTTCCCCCATTTTGATGATGACAAACACATACTGCCCATGTCACACATAGTCCTACAGAGTGCCAACAACAAGGTTCCACAAAGTTCTTCCCCCTAGGAACTAGCCATATTCTATCCTAGGCAACCAATATTTTCCCCCTTTTGGCATCATAAAAAAGAGATACAGTAAACCGGTACCAAATGTAAGCCTGCAAAGCAAGATCATAGCCTATGGCAACACATCATAGCAGAAAAAGTAGAAAGATAAGATAAATCAAAACAAACAGGAATCTACTTCATTGCACAAGAGAAAACATTCAATACATTAGAAATAAACTGCTTAAGAGGACCCCAGGACACTGCCCACACAAAAACCACAACACGGAAGACAAGAATGGAACTATGTGGAGGGAGCAGCATTCTGAGCCAAGAGGTTTGCATTCTGAATTCTCAATTCATTGACTTCTATTGTACCAGGTCCCTCTGTTTGGGCTTTGGCCAACTTAGCCTTCAATAAGGCTCTCTTAGCGTCTTTTTTTTCTCACAAGCACTGTCATCTCCTCCAATTCATGCTTAAGTTGACTTTGTTCCACCACTAACTGAGACACCTTGCTTAGTTTCCCTATTATCCCTTCTATGCATTCATATTCAACCAAAGTGTTCAGAGAAAATGATTGTTTAACTGTTCCAACAATACCAGCTTCCACAGAGAAATCCAAGTGTTTGAACACTTTGGAGAGAAAATACCCATATCCCATGCCATGTTTACCCTTTAGTTCCACCACCATTTTGTACATATGCTCTAACATGAGGGCAGTAAGATTCAGAAGATCAAACTTGCACAAAGACTCCATAAGAAATAGATCAGCAGTAGAGGCAACTGTTCCTTTTTCAGACCTTGGAATAACTACTTTGTTAACAAACTCGAACAATAGTTGGTAGTCTCCCTTCATAAGTTTCTTTGGAATTCCAGCACAATTCATGTTGGGGATTGTGGCATACTCATTGACAAAGCTTTTGTTGCAGGTTTTTCCTACCACGGATCTGATCCTTTCTATGGGTACCTTTAAGATCTCTCCCAATCTTTATTCATTCAGATGAAAGCTTCTATTTCAAACCAACGTGAAGTCAATATTGTAATAGAAGTCCCTTACTTGTTCCTCATGCAGCACGGGCGATTCGGTCATGAACAAGTGAGTCCATGATTGAATCTCAACTATATTCGCCAAGGTGCATATGTCAGGATTCCTGATGATCTCGGATAAAAAACTCTTCCACCTAGGACTTTCTGCATTCTCAGATTGTCAACAATGTCCTTCTTGGTTTCATCCTTATAGACCTTTTTCTTCTTTGTACCTGGTCCCATTCCAGATTTGAGTGCAAACTCTTTGATAGGTATCTCAGAATCAGGCAACACTTCCCTTCCCCTTTTGGACCTCTTCTTTCCTTTCTTCTTTTCTAACTCCTTAGCCCTTCCCTTTTGGTGTAGCACCAACCCTTTTAACAGATGGTTTCCTAGATTTTGGGTTGCTCTTCTTCTTTCCTTGTTCCTCTTTTCTTCTATTTTCTGAAGCCGGAGTGATATCTTCTGACACCCTTTCATTGTCTGATTCTTCATTTGAGATATCCACAACCCCCTCAGCAGGAACTACAAAAGTCCTCTTCACCAGTCTCTCTTCTTCTCCTGAGTTCAGTGATACTAACCTTACTTCTTTTCATATCAATGCTAATAAATTTCTGAGTGGCACCCCTGGTAATAGGTCTCTTGGTTGGAGTCTCCTCTACAACTTTCTTTTTCCCTTGCTAGTGACAGGAACCATTCTTCTCTATATGGCCAGCGTAGAGGAGTACTATCATCCTCATCTTCATCTAAATCGCTAGAGGGAGGTAGTCCAATATCTAAGGTTTTGTCAAACACTGGTTCTGTATTTCCAAGGAAATCCTCTGCAAACCTACTTCATTCATCATTTCTTACTCTTTCTCTCATCTTTGTCAGACTTTTTACTACTATTTTCTCACTTGCAGTGAGAATGTTGGATTCATAGTACCTACTCTCAGGGATATCTCCTTCGAACAAGCTATTAGATAACACAGACAACTGAGGACCAGGTTGAAATGAAGAGGATGGGTTAATCTAGATCTATAGGAGACTGAGGAGTAGAGCGACTGGTTTCCGTAATGTTGACCGGAGAAATGGTCATCATTTTTGTTGGAGAGGGAACACAAGACGAAGTGTAAAAGGCTACATGATCTATTTCATTTAGGGAGTCCAGCATCTTCTTGGAAGGAGAAGGTGATTGAGACATATTCGACATAATAAATGAGAGAGAACTGGGAGAGGGAGAGATTAGGGTTTTCAGAAGACTTTGGGAAGAGAGAGTTTGAAAAGTAAGAAAAATGAAATGAAGGTAAGGAGTATAAAATGAAATTGAAAAGATGTGTTCTGTCCCTGAGTAGACGCATCGCTTGCACTTAAAGCAATGGGACAACGGTCAGAATGGTTGATGCTTGACACGTGGAGGTCTCGACAGTTCTCATTATTAGTTCTCATTATCAGTTCAAAAATAATTTAGAGAATGTTAACCTTTAGACAGGACCAGGTTCCTATCTGCAAGTTGATAAGGTTGATCCCTGAGTAGTTCGGACCTTTCTTTACTCTTGTTATTCCCCATGAGTGTATACCTGTAAAAGGTACACGATTGATCTTGCCAAAGTAAAACATTACAATTAATGAGGATACCTTCCCTTCTGATCATAGCCAATGAGGGTTGGATGCCTTTGGATAAAATCAGCTCAGTTCATATTCATCATCCCCAACTTCAACTTATTACTCTCAAACCGATCCTTGCTGAGAGCCTTTTGTGAAAATGTCGGCGATTTGGTCTTCAGTCCTGCAGTACTCCATGATAATGTTCCCTTTCTCAACATTGTCTCTTAAAAAGTGATATCTGACATCAATGTGTTTTTTTTTCTTGTGTTGAACTAGATTCTTTCCCAAATTGACAACACATGTATTATCACACATAAGTGGAATGGTATGAGTGAGCACTCCAAAATCTTCAAGTTGCTGCTTTATCCATAGTAGTTGTGCACAACAAGATGCAGCAGCTACATATTTTGCTTCAGCCATGGAGAGAGCAACTGAATTTTGTTTCTTGGTTCCCCAGGAGATGAGTGAGGATCCCAGAAAGTGAGCCATTCCTGAAGTGTTTTCTCTGTCCACCTGATAACCTGCACAATCAACATTCGCATACCCTACCAATTCAAAAGAGTCTCCCGCTGGATAGAAGAGGACCAGGTCCCTGTCTTTTTTAGATACCTCAGAATCTACTTGGTTGCCTTCAAATGAGAAACCCTGGGACATGCCTGAAATCTTGTGCACATGCCTACACTGAAGACTATGCCAGGCCTGCTTGATGTTAGATACATAAATGTTCCAATAATTCCTCTATACATGGTTTGCTTCACCAAGGCATCAAAATTATATGCTCCTAACTTTGAGTTTGTACCCATGGGAGTGTCAATAGGCTTGGAATCCACCGTATGAAATTTCTTTAGCAACTCATTTATTTACTTTTCTTTGCAAATTGAGGTGCCACTTGAGGTTTGCTTGATGTGCAGCCCTAAGAAAAAGTTTAGCTCTCCCATCATGCTCATCTCAAATTCATTCCCCATTAGGTTGGCAAATTCTTCACATAGGACCTCAGAGGCTGCTCCAAAAATAATGTCATCCATATACACCTGGATGATGAGCAACTCCTTGCCTCTTTTCTTCAGGAATAGGTTGTTGTCTATCTTTCCCCTTTTGAATTCATTTTTCAGGAGAAATCTGGACAGCCGTTCATACCAAGCTCGGGGAGCCTGCTTCAGTCCATATAGAGCCTTGTCGAGTTTAAACATGTGATTTGGGCAGTCAACATCCTCAAAACCAGGCGGTTGCTTTAAATACATTTCTTCCTTCAAGTCATCATATAAGAATGCATTTTTAACATTCATTTGAAAAGGCTTGAATCCCATGAAGGCTACAAAGGCAATAAGAATTCTGATAGCCTCCATTCTAGCAACAGGAGAAAATTATTTCATCATAGTCAATGCCTTATTCTTGATTATAACCCTGAACCACCAGTCTTGATTTGTTCCTTGTGATGACACCATTTTCATCAAGCTTATTTCTGAACACCCACCTGGTCCCTACGATAGTTCTGTCAGCAGGTCTAGGTACTAGGTGTCATACTTTGCTCCGCTCAAATTGATGAAGTTCCTCTTGCATGGAATTAACCCAATCGGCATCTTTCAAGGATTCCTTGATATTTTTGGGCTCAATATTTGATATGAATGATGAAACTGCCACCAGATATCTAGTTTTGTATCTGGTTTGCATTCCAGAATTCAATAGAGAGATAAGATTATCAAGAGGACTGATTCTTCCATCCTGATTTGGGATTCAGGGGTTGAGGTTAATTTGTTTGGTCCTCTTCATTTTTGGAGTCATCGCTTCTATATTGAGGTGAATCCTTTTGGTCTGCATTGTTAGATGGACCAGGTCCCTCGTCAGGCTTGTCATCTTCGTTTACCTTCCTAGTTTGACCAAAATCAACAATATCAGGATTTTGACCTCCTTCAGCTCGTGGATCATTCACTCCGTCTTTTTGAAGCTAAAGTAGTTCTTCAAGATCATTATCATCCTTTTGCTTTAAATTCGTCAAATCACCAGCCTCATCAAAAATCACATGAACACTGTCCTCAATGCACAATGTTCTTTTGTTTTACACTCTGTAGGCCTTGTTGAAGGATGAATAACCTACAAACACTACTTCATCGCTTCTAGGATCAAATTTTCCTAGATCATCCTTACCATTGTTCAGCACAAAACACTTGCAACCAAAAGCCCTTAAATAACAGAATTTAGGCTTTCTGTTTTTGAGTAACTCATATGGCATTTTGTTCAGTAAAGACCTGATAAAGCACCTATTGGTCACATAACATGCATTGTTGACTGCTTCAGCCCAGAAGTTCTTATGAAGAGTTGAGTTTATGAGCATGGTTCTGGCAATATCAACCAGAGTTCTACTCTTCCTTTCAACAACACCATTTTGTTGGAGTGTTCTAGTAGCTAAAAAGTTATGGTGAATACCGTTGTCAACACAAAAGTTGTCAAGCTTTGCATTCTCAAACTCAGTTCCATGATCAGATCTCTGCAGTCTTGTAGTTTAGCTTTGTCTGGATCATTTTGACAAATATCATCAGCACATCAAATGTTTCATCCTTGTACTTGAGGAACATAGTCCAAGTAAACCTTGAACAGTCATCCACAATCACCAAAATAAACTTCTTTCCACCTCTACTTTGAATTTTCACAGGCCCACATAGATCCATGTGAATTAGCTCTAGAGGTCTTGAGGAACTCACTTGCTTCTTTGATTTGAATGATGGTCTGTTTCCCTTTGACACAAGCTTCACACACCTTGTCATTACTGAACTTTAAGATAGGTAGGCCATGAACCAAGTCCCTGGAGACAAGTTTGTTTAGGAAAAAGGAGCTCACATGACGAAGTCTTCTGTGCCATAAGTTAGCATTGTCACTTTGTGCACTGAGACAAGTTAGATAATCTCCTAGAGCAGTATCCAGGTCAGCTACATACATGTTCTTGCTCCTTCTAGCCGTTAAGATCACCTCCTTTGTTGTCAGATTGGTAAAAATGCACTTTTCTGATAGAAATCTGACTTCATTGCCTTTATCACATATTTGTGACATGCTGAGAAAACTATATTTTAGTCCACTCACATAGTATACATTCTCGATTTAATGTTCAACCAATTTACCAATTTTTCCAACACCAAGAATGTACCCCTTTTTCCCATTACCAAACTAGAAACCTCCACCTTGAAGTGCCTTCAGAGAGAGGAAGTTTTCAGTCTTTCCAGTCATATGCTTTGAGCATCCACTTTCCATGAACCAGCACTGACTGCCACCTCCTCCACTCCCCTACAACAAAGATTACTTGTTAGACTTAGGAACCCATTTCAATTTGAGTTCCCAGTAAAAAGATAGAGGCATAATGAATGTTTCTTGTCCAATGAGGCAGAATAGTCTTTCTCAAGTTAGAAGACTTAAAAGATAGGAGAAGGTCCCCTTTTCTGTGTAACTTTCTGTCTAGAGTAGACTGAAAATTTTTCTTGAGAGGCTTTCCAGGCTAGACAGTCCTTTTTCACATGACCATTGCGACCATAGTGAAGACATAACAAACTGTCTGACACGGACACATACTTACTTTGGGGATTGTAGGGAGGACTGATGTTTAAGCTTCCCAAACCCTTCCTGGTGTTGTTACCTTGGCTAGTGACGTTTGAAAGTAGCTTAGAGGAGTTGGTCCATTTCAAAGATTTTTTCAGTTCTTCTTTGAGACTGGCCAGGTCCCTTTCCATCCTATCATTTCTCTCCAAGGCTAGTGTAAGTCTGGTTTCCGCAGAGTTCAGACTGGTTTATAGCTATAATTGCAAACTGCTAGCTTCTCCCTTTCCTCTGCTTGATTTCTCACTCAGCATCTTCAATTTCTCCTTGAGTTCTAGATTTTCAGTCTCCAGAATTGCCAATTGTTCCTCGATAACAGACATATGACCAAGCAATGCTAACTTTTATTCATGGAAAATGTCTAAACTATTGTTCATAGAGTCCTTTTCAGTTGTTAACTCCGTAATGGAGTCAATCAAAACAGCAGCTAGATTTCTCAACTTTCTAACAGAGTAAGCATTCAAGTTTTGTTTAAGGTCAGAAAGAGTTACCTTTTCTTCATCTTCAGATTTTGCCATGAAGGCAAACATGCCATCAAACACGTCTTCATCATCTTTAACAGCTAGCATGGATGCGTCTTCGGGATGTTCTAACTCTTCTGATTCACTTGAGGAGTCTCCCCAGACAGCAAGAGCTTTCTTCACCACATAGTCAGCTGCAGCTTTTCTTGCTCTCTTATAAGGGATCAGGTCCCTTCTCCTGTCTTTTTCACCTCCAGGCCTTTGATAATCTTTGGTTTCAACCTTAAGCATTGGACAGTCCCTCATGAAGTGCCCGGGCTTTCCACACTTGTGACACAAATCACTTGCATTTGCAGTCCTGATAAAGTTCCCTCCTTTTTGAAAACCTCAGTATTTCCTCACATTTTTTTTAATCTCCTAGTGAGGTAAGCCATATCCACCTCTTCACCAGAGGTTTCACCTAATGATACCTTAAAATCTAGGAACTTATCTTTCTTCACCTCCTTCTTCAAAGTTTCTTGGTTTCTATTCTGTTCATGCGTTTGTAGGTTTCCGATCAGGGCATCCATCGTCAGCACCTTCAGGTCTTTTGCTTCAGTAATTGCATCCACCTTGCTTACCCAAGACTTAGGAAGGATTCGAAGAATCTTCCTGACCTGTTCCATGCCCTCATGAGCCGTCTTGAGACAATCACATATTTCTTTTGCTAATTCACAAGCAGAAATGCAATTGTACTCTTCAGCACCATACCACACACCAGCAACTTCTTGGCTTTGTAATTTTTCTCGATCGTCTTTATGTCCGTCTCGTCGTATTGTTGACTAGTCTTAGGAATGACTCTTGTGATTTCTCCATCCTTCACTTCCATTGTTGGGATGAATGGTCCATTCTACCTTTGATTCCTTCACCTACTCCGTGCCGTCATGAGTCGTCCTGAGACAATCCCAGATTTCTTTTGATGATTCACAGGCAGAAATGTGATTGTACTCTTCAGCACCATACCACACACTAGCAACTTCTTGGCTTTGTAACTTTTCTGGATCTTCTTTTTGTCCGTCGCATCATACTGTTGACGAATCTTGGGAACGACTCTTGTGATTTCTCCATCCTTCACTTCCATTGTTGGGATGAATAGTCCATTAAGCACAATATCCCATAGATCACTGTCTTCAGCCATTAAGAAGTCATGCATCCTGTCTTCCACCAACTATAGAACTGACCATTGAAACGAGGTGGTCTTGTTGATGATTGTCCTTCTATATTCAGTGGAGCAACCATCTTTCTACATGAATCTCTCTTGGTGTTAACCAACTAGCTAGCACCTGCTCTGATACCAATTGTTAAGATGTATGCGTCCACTATCAGTCAGCGGATCGGGTCCCTTGACACAGTATTTAACAGTAATAAAGGCGTAAACAATAACGAAAACAACACAAGTTGTTTAAACAACGGGGAAACACCCTTGCTCAAGGGCGGTGAAAACCACGACCTGTCCTCACATGCTTTCAATCCAGCTCAATTTCACTCAAACGGAGCAACAATTTAGATTACAATAGTTGCAACCTAGGAATTTACCTCTAAATCTCTTTCCTCTCTATGTAGTAACTCTACTACACAGAAAGCAACTAAGCAAATACAACACTCCCCACTAAACAAGCTAACTCTAGATGATTTAGAATTTGACTAAGCAGATACAATACTACCCACTAAAGTTAACCTTGACTGACTTAGACTTTTAGATGAACAAAACGAAGATCTAATTCCTTTATAGATTAGGAATAGATTTACAATATGAGCTCAAAAGATATAATCCTAAGACAACTAAGACGCTAGCAGCTTTATCAGGTCCCTGTTGCTTTTGAGGAGAATACTTCTTGATAGGAGTGGTTTTTGCTTGTGTTCTTGAGAATTTCAGGAATGCAAAAACTAAGGTTGTGTCAATTGAGGATAACCTTAAGAAGGATAGACACAACCTTCGAGGCCATGTTATTGGATGAGGATTTTATCACGGTTGGAGACTGTGCGCCAACCTCACCAAACTTTTGTACTTTTTCCAACCTGTCATTTGTATGCATATTAGCACAAAGGACCAGGTCCCATTACTAGATCCCTTTGTTTGTCAAATCATCAAAACTGAGAATAACAAACACTCTAGCTGGACTCAAACCAGAGTCTCACATGTGGATCCTCTAACTTCTACCAACAACACAATGACACGTTTATGCTTTTCATGTGTGCACTGTTAATTATATCTTAATTTCTATCAGTTTCTCTAGATAGATATACATAAATTTTTTCGAAGTTAACGGGTGCACGCAGTGGCGGATCCAGGATTTTGCGACAGTGGGTGCTTAACTTTTTATATTTTGGCATAAAGTTATTACTAATTACATAGCATGCAGTTGTATATGTGTAGAACTATTTGATTGCAATAGTGTTTTTCTATAAGTAAAAACATGGTAATGAAATCATTACAATTAGTATCACCGTTATGAAATAAAACTAGTCACAAATAACAAATGTACCCATCGACTTACATATTTTGGAGTGGATATGATTAACAATGTCACTGCTAACACTTGTGAATATTAAATGCTATGTATGAAAAATTAAATAACATTATAAATTTACGCCAGTATTATTATAAAATTCATTTGTGATATAACTCACGGACAAGAAAGTTCACTCATATGTATATTTTGCTTCTTTTATTTAAAAATAACACTCATAATTTAGAACTGTTCAAGCCTTCATGAGTGCTAATTTATTGAAATCTTTTAAAAGCTTCTTTCTATTTTATATTTTTGCTACAATAAATTAATAATTTTACATTTTCCTTTTCATTTATCTAAAATTAAATTAGATAAAGGAAAATAGTAAAAGAAAAAAAAAGGTCAAGAAAAATTCATGAGTGGTAGTTTATTGAAATCTTTAAAAAGCTTCTTTCTATTTTATATTTTTGCTACAGTAAATTAATAATTTTACATTATCCTTTTCATTTATCTAAAATAAATTAGATAAGGAAAATAGTACAAGGAAAAAAAACAAAAAGGTCAAGAGAAATTCATGAGTGGTAATTTATTGAAATCTTTTTAAAGCGTCTTTCTATTTTATATTTTTGCTATAATAAATTAATAATTTTACATTTTCCTTTTCATTTATCTAAAATTAAATTAGAAAAAGGAAAATAGTAAAAGAAAAAAAACAAAAGGTCAAGAGAAACTAACTAGGAGAAATTAAAACTGGACAAACTAATCACCAATGAGAACGTAGAAGAAGAAAAATAGGGAAAAGGGGTAACTTAGACGGGAATCGATCCCTCGTCTGCCGAAAATAAGAACCTTCAGCACCCAACTATCAACCAACATGCCATAGCAAACTTAATGTTGTGGGTGCTCACGAGTTTTATATATCAGTTTTGTTAATATTCCTGTATACCTATGTAAATTTTACGTCGAGGTCAATGGGTGCTCGAGCACCCACAACGCTATATGTAGGTCCGCCCCTGGGTGCACGTACATGCCATCTAAAGGGGTGGGTCTGCTTCTGATGGTGTACCATTTATACTATATCATGATTAAAACTCATGAGAATTTAATAAAATCATCCCAACACGTACATATAATGAAATATCATGTGGACTTGGCCAAGGGTTCAAAACCCAAGGGAAAATGCTACAAGTCTACAACACAAAAGTCAACCCTCAAGTCAAACTTGTAAACCTTAATCTCCAAATCCTCATGCAATAATGCCAAATCACAGGTGGACTCTTGGCCTCAATTCAAACATACATACAAGTTTAATTCTCCAAATTAAAAAGCTAAATTGTTTACTCAAAATATTGACTTTGAACAACTCTATTTTACCCTGGTGATCATAATCACAATTCATAAATCACCAAAAACCCGAAATTCGCAATAGGGTTCAAACATGCTTTCTTTTTCTTTCCTCTCTAAAAACCCCTAGCTCCGCCTATTGCAAAGATGGATAAAATTGTATCTCCTTCTTTTTTCGATTAAGTTGTATAAGAACAATTCTTCTCAATTGTTAATATCGAGAAGTTTGGTGCCAATTGCTCAAATTTCAAGTCAATTAGCCATAAATATGATGGTTTTCTGAGAATCCGACAACTGCTGATAACAAAGATGGAATATTCGGTTTACTTTCCCTCTAGTTTTGAAGATTTTGGAAAATTGGTGCTAATGAAGTGAGCTATTTCTCAACTTAATCCTTTCTTGTATCATACGCTTGACTTCTTTGTGCAGAGAAGAAAAGTGCAATTAACCTCATTCTTCTTCTCTTCCCCTCTTTTTTTTTTTTGGGTGAGGGTTTGTCCCTATTTCCCTGTAATGGAATCAATTGGAATAACATTCCTACTATGCCAGAATTCATGAATCATGATTTCCTTTGGATCTGTTGAACTTATATTGATCAAGAATTCAGCATATCCTCCTTTTGGGTGAGACATAATTGCTCAATTGTAGCTGTACTTTTTACCTTCAATAGATGTTTTTTCTATCTGTTGAGGGTGCTTGTCGATTTCTATTTCAACATTAACTAGTTTCCTCCCACGTGTTCATCTCACGATTCTACCTGCTTAATGGCTCGGGTCTGATGAGAGGGATTTCAATTATATACACTGACAATGTAAAATAATATTTACACTATTGGTGTATTTGACCTGTTATAGGAGATTGGTTTCCCTTTGTAAGGTTACCAATAGATGTTCGTATAGAGAATTACTTACCTTTTAAGTGGCTTGATGGTCTTACACTGTAGTTGCATCATTGGAAAACTATATGCATAGCGGAAGCATAGCATAATCATATTGCTTACATTAATAATATATATCACATATGTTTATCGTAGAACATATAGAATCATACTAAAACACATAAACTTTTTAAAATTTAGTTCGATAAATACTTTTTGAAGCGTGAGCTGATACATTCAACTTGGGATCACCGCAGAAGATTGTTGAACTGCAGTCTAACTTGTGGATTCGCTTGAAGGTATCTGCTCACGCTTCAATAGGTATTTATCAAATTAAATTTCAGAAAGTTTATGTGTTCTAGTTTGATTGTATTTGTTATACATTATTCATGTGAGTTGTATGATTTTGATATGCTTCCGTTGTGCATATAGTTTTCCAACATGCATAATATATTTTATATATAATTGTCGATTGCTTACATTTAATCTGGTTGGAGTAATCAAGATGTTCTCTGTTTGGGATGGAATGTCAGATTGGAGGTTGGATTTATGCCGGGAAAGGGGTAATGTAATAAAAAAAATTAAAGGGGGCAAGACCCTTCGGTGTGGCCCAGTGGTTTGGACTTGGGACTTCCATGTTGGAGGTGTCAAGTGCGAAACCTCTTGTCAGCGAAAGCAAGGGGTTTGCCTTCTAGGTCGAGCTCGTCGCATCGGGTTTGCCTAGTGTGGGTTACCTCTCCTATGTGGTTTGCGAGTTATTGCATAGGAGCGGGAATTTTACCATGTGAGCACCCAAAGGGTAGCGGCTGCGAGTTTCCCTTGTCATAAAAAAAATAAAAATTAAGGGGGCAAAAGTACAAAAGTCGTGGCATATTGCTAAGCAATTTCAATTTTTTTGAAGAACTGAAACTAAAATGTGATTTACTAGGGAAACAACCTAAATAATATGTTATTTGCTCGGGAAGTTATTTCCCATCAAAACTTATCAAAAACAACAAAAAGTTCTTTTCCATCATAATCTTAAGATATTTTGAGGATTTTCAAAATACAACTCAAGAATTTTAATTAAACGAGTTGCAAGGATGTGAGTTGCCTGTTTCAAAAAAAAAGTTGTAAGGATGTTGAACTTCCAAATGTTTATCTAAAAATTTAATGGTATAATTTATATTGGATTTACACTTTCGTAAATGTAAGTCATCTATTTTTGTTGATAACCTTGTTGTGAGAGCCAACTTGCGCGTACCTCAACTTATTTTGTGAGATACCCATCACCTCTCACTAGCAATCAGGGGCGGACCCACGTTGGTTCCAGGGGTTTCACCCGAACCCCCTCGGCAAAAAATTACACTGTATATATAAGGTAATTTTCTGTATTTATGTGGATATATATATTTTGAACCCCCTCAATGACAAGGAGAAAGAAATAGCCCAGTGGCAGGTTCCTTGAAAATTAAGCCTCATGTTGAGGGTTCGAGTCCCTGAATTAGTGTTTTATTTTTTTCAGTTTCAGTTTTTTTTTTTTTAAGGTTACAGTTCCGTTTTCACGTTTTTTTTAGTTTTTTATTTTATAAAACATGCTAAAGTTGTGGTTTTAAACCCAAAAAAATTCAAGGATCCGCCACTAAAACTAAATACTACTAGTTTCTTGAAATTTTGCTTTGTTGGCTTATATATACACGTTTATACTTTTATTTTTCGAACCCCCTGAACGAAAATCCTGGATCCGCCACTGCTAGCAACACGTACCAATTAACTCCGTACGCCGTCCACTAAGGCTAGGACAAATGGAAAGAAGGTACCTATTGTTTTTGTCCTGGCCTAGGTGGACAAAGTTATCTGGTACATGTTGTTGAAGGATAGTGATGGTATCACATGGACTTAGTCGAAGTGTGTGCAAGCTGATCCAGACACCACAATTATTAAAAAAAGAAGATGATTTATATTTATGAAAGTGTATATCCAATATAAAAGGTGATGGTTCCGAATTCTAAATTTAGTGACCAACTGATCAAGCTTCTGGTTTCTACAAGCAAAAGCTTACTGATTCATAGTGTTCTGGTGGATTCATGTTTGATGATGACTATGGTAGATAACTTCTTTATCTTACTTTTTTTTATAGAAGGAATCACTGTTTTATCTTACTTTGCTTACCTAAATTCATTAAACACAAATTAAGATATATTTGCTTGATTTTTATCTAAAAAAGAGATATATTTGCTTGATATTACCTAATGTAGATTCATTGTGGGAGCAAGCAGATCTCCTCTAGAATTAGTCCAGGTGTGTGCAGGCTAACCTGGACACCACCATTATTTGAAAAAATAATAGATTCACTGTGATAGACTTGGATCCAATTCAAATTTACGTCTTGGCAATTTCCAACTTTGATGTGCATCAATTAGACTAGACGCTGTCTCTTCAGGCACAATCAGTGGCTTTTTTCTGATTCAAAGTGCGGATAAGACCAAATCTATGTTTACCTTGATGCTCTTTGTGTGTGTGATAAGATATGGTTGGTCCTCATATATTATGTTCCAGAAAGGTCTATAGCCATATATTGTTAAAAAAAACAGGTTTCCCCTGCCATTATAAAATTTGATGAACTTTAATTTGATACAGTGCTCATATTCCAAAATGGATGACAAGATATAGATTTAATAAGGTTTTTGAATACAACAACATATTGAGTGTAAAAGGTTATACTTGAATCAATTGGATTTATCTAAAAGTAGCAGTTGGAATACGTGAAAACAAAATGACTTATGGGATTGATTTCATATCCATATCAGAATCCCACCAAAGTAATATTTTTATGGAAAAGAAAGTATAACAGAAACTGTTTTGATTTATTGACAGCATGCTTGTCAACAAACAATACCAGAACTTATCATACATTCAAAGAGGTGAGGATGAAAAGGTAAAGGCCAGGGGCGGACCTACATATAGCGTTGTGGGTGCTCGAGCACCCATTGACCTCGACGTAAAGTTTACATAGGTATACAGGAATATTAACAAAACTGATATATAAAACTCGTGAGCACCCACAACATTAAGTTTGCTATGGCATGTTGGTTGATAGTTGGGTTCTGAAGGTTCTTATTTTCGGCAGACGAGGGATCGATTTCCGTCTAAGTTACCCTTTTTTCCTATTTTTCTTCTTCTACGTTCTCATTGGTGATTAGTTTGTCCAGTTTTAATTTCTCCTCGTTAGTTTCTCTCGACCTTTTGTTTTTTTTTCTTTTACTATTTTCCTTTTTCTAATTTAATTTTAGATAAATGAAAAGGAAAATGTAAAATTATTAATTTATTGTAGCAAAAATATAAAATAGAAAGATGCTTTTAAAAGATTTCAATAAATTACCACTCATGAATTTCGCTTGACTTTTGTTTTTTTTTCTTGTACTATTTTCCTTTATCTAATTTATTTTAGATAAATGAAAAGGAAAATGTAAAATTATTAATTTATTGTAGCAAAAATATAAAATAGAAAGAAGCTTTTAAAAGATTTCAATAAATTACCACTCATGAATTTTTCTTGACCTTTTGTTTTTTTTTCTTTTACTATTTTCCTTTATCTAATTTAATTTTAGATAAATGAAAAGGAAAATGTAAAATTATTAATTTATTGTAGCAAAAATATAAAATAGAAAGAAGCTTTTAAAAGATTTCAATAAATTAGCACTCATGAAGGCTTGAACAGTTCTAAACTATGAGTGTTATTTTTAAATAAAAGAAGCAAAATATACATATGAGTGAACTTTCTTGTACGTGAGTTATATCACAAATGAATTTTATAATAATACTGGCGTAAATTTATAATGTTATTTAATTTTTCATACATAGCATTTAATATTCACAAG
The DNA here is from genome assembly GCA_029582605.1 of Solanum gracilifrons. NCBI lineage: Eukaryota > Viridiplantae > Streptophyta > Magnoliopsida > Solanales > Solanaceae > Solanum > Solanum gracilifrons. The sequence continues at coordinate 80 of JAJOOH010011348.1, read as the reverse complement.
TGTTAGCAGTGACATTGTTAATCATATCCACTCCAAAATATGTAAGTCGATGGGTACATTTGTTATTTGTGACTAGTTTT
>JAJOOH010011347.1:0-30742 GCA_029582605.1 Solanum gracilifrons | reverse complement strand
TATATATATACACATATGGAGTCTATTAGTTATAGGTTTGGCTCCTAATTGAGTAGGATTTGGGTGATTTTGAAGGCCTAAGTAGCTAGCCTTAGTTGGATGATCTGTAGAACTACTTCTTCATGAACTTCCTAAATAGTCTATCTACAAGAGGTTTGGCTCCTATTCTACGAGAAAATGCTCAATTTATGAAGTTTTTAAAACCCTCACTGTTAAGAGCCTGTTTGGTATTTGGAAAATTTTTATTATATGTGAGGCACACATGGTGTCAATTGTGTGAGGTCTTTTTGGGCTGTAATTTTTATACCATGGGGCCCATATTGTACTTCATTTCCTTACTTTTTCTCTTCCAATTTTAATTTTTTCTTTTAATTTTTTCTTTCTTACTTGTATTTTGTTTTTTTTGCTTGTCAATTCTTAATGTAATTCTATTTTAATAGAAAATATATATATATCATTAATGATGAAATATTAAAGTAATATGTCACAAAAAATTAAATTAATCTTTTTTAAAAAAAATCGAAGAGATTGAAGATAGTGAAACTAAAAATAATAAATTGAACTCTCACCAAAAAAGTAAAAATTCATATAATCAACCAATTGAGCTACTAAAATTCAATCGGTATAATTTATTACACTTAAATCCACAATTTAATTTTAATTATATAAATTTTAGTCATTAATTTATTTTTTGAGATATTCAATTTTAACCATCCAATTCTTAAATATAAAATATGTTTTATTTTTGTTTATTCTATAACCACTTAATGTATTTGAATGTTTTGTATTAATAATAATGTATTAATGATATCAAGCACTCAATTATCTTTTATTTTCCATATTTGTTAAATTCTCTAACTTTGTGGCATGTATTCATTAATTATTGCTAATATTAATTTTGTGTTTCTTGTTCAAGATTTTCTTTTTAAATTTTCTTTATGTTAAGCGTTTTAAAATGTGCTTGTGTGTTACAAGAATTAATAGAAACAAAGAGTCAACCAAATAAATTTGTGAAAGCATAAGATAATAGTAGTATGAATATATTTTGTTTGCACCAAGAGGTAGCACTTAAAAATAAAACTATAGAAACATTGATTAAAATAGGGTGCAAAGATAAAAGAGAAAAAGGGTTTTGCAAAGGAAAAAAAATGCAGATAAATAAAAGACTAAATTTTGAGAAAATGGAAGTGAGAGAGAGTGTGTCACAACAAGAAAAGGGCTCACAAAAACACTTGTCAAAAAGAAAGGGTACCCTCACACAACTATTGTTGGTTGTGCCTCAACCACAATAAAAAAAATTATTGTTGTTGGGATCCCATAAACACTTACTATGAGAAAAAAATATTTTTTATAAAAAAATTAGGGGTTTGGCAAACCTGTAAAACTGTTTTTAAATAAAAGCAGAAGTAGTTTTTCTATTGTTGGGAAAAACTTCAAAAAATTATTTTTTTCAAACTTAAAATATCCCTTTCATATATATATATATATATATAAATTATATTTTATTTTACGTTTATGTATTATTATTATTATTTTAATTATTTTATGTATTATTTTGCAAAATTGGAAAAAAAAAAAAGATAACATCAATATTTTTGCAAGATTAGAAAAAAGAAACAAACAACAATTAATGATTTCAACACTCCAATAATGTATAATATTAATTGAAAATTTGAATCTGAATATTTTAATTTATTTTTATTTTTTTTGTAATAGATGTTTAAAGTAATTTCTCCCTATAAAATAAATTTCTCCCTATAAAATAATCTTAATATTAAAAGTATATAAATACATGTCATTTATTGTAATTTGATTCTCAAAAATACTTTTTAAAAAAGATTAGTCAAACACAATTTGCTTATAAAAAAACAAATTTCAAACGAATTAGTCAAACACAAATTGCTTTCTTTTCTAAAGCACTTTTTAAAACAGTTATTTCTAAAAAAGTTCTTATGAAAATAAGAAATTTTAGCAGCAATGTCAAACATGCTCTAAGTCATTTTGTGACATTTGTTCTAAATCCCACGATATAAATCTTCTTATGACAATTTTATTATGAAGATTAGAAAATCGCCACTGTTAAGTATAATATGTGGTGACTCCCGCAAATTTTTATTTTTGAAAATTAGATACTATTATATTTAAATAATATGATATATAACAACTAATGTTGAATGTTAACTCATTATATATGCGCACAAAAACACATCCTTCTTCTTCTTCATTTTAATAGGATTGTAACTTTTGATCCTTTATTTTTACTTATTAAGGTAATCTTTAAATATATCTTTTACTTTGTCTAATACCCAATTTCACTTCAATGTTTTATTTTTATATATTACTTCTTTTTGTATTAGATATTTGTGTTATTTAGGGATTTTGATTGTTAAACATCACAAAAAATTAAATTTCATAACAATTCAAGCTAAGATTTTTTTTTTATATATATAATTGATTTGTTTGGCTGAAATATATCATATTTATATATATGAACTTTAAAATAAAAAAAACTTAAGATACTAAATCAATAGTCATATTCATTAGATTTGTTATTGTATACATTTTAACTTTATTTAAGCTCTTGTAATAGTTGATTTTAAGGTCAAAAACATTTTAATTAATAGCTACTAGTAAATTGTCAAAAAATGGAAAAAAAAAGTCAATAAAGGAAAATTGAGTCGTGAGAAGTTTGAAATAACTTTCTCCCTACTCTTGATTTTGTGCAAAGTGGGTGAACGCGTTACAAATTAAGCTACTCACTTGAAATATAACAATATTCATATTTTGTTTGACACTTACCTTCAAGAAAATCCAAAATATTCTCAAACATACCGCAAATTTTCTACTTTAATTTTACTCTTCAAATGTTAAATTAAACTACGTATGAAGGACTCATATAATGTTTGGTACTGTACGTAGTGATACGTAAACGAATTGCAACTTATCATACGTACACTTTAATCAACAAAAATATATATTTATAAAGTGAGGTGATGAATTGAGGTTTCGAGTCATAGGATAAATAAAAACACAATAGACTATTGAAGTTCATAGATTGAGAAATTGTGTAATTTTAATTTCCAATAAAAGTTATCTTTGTTGGACATTTGGACTATTAGCTAGCTTAAGCTTATGTGATGGTGTTACATGTGTTTTGGTGCAATGGTGAGACTGCTCCACCCTTAACTAGAGGTTTCGAGTTTCAATCTTGAGTATAGAGAAAAAATCTTATTGGGAGCGCTACTCCCGAATGGGCTCTACAGTGCACGATTCAAAGTTAGTCAGGACTCTAATACAGACTCCGAACGTAGGACACTCTAATACCAAGTTTTAGAAACACGCGCGCACATATATATATATATATATATAATATTATAAGGAGTACTCTATTAGTTTTAGGTTTGGCTTCTACTTAAGCAGGATTTGTGTGATTTTGAAGGTTTAATTAGCTAGTAATCTTAGTTGGATCATCTATACGACTACTTCTTCATGAACTTCCTAAAGAGTATATATAATAGGTTTGGCTCCTATATACTATTAGAAGATGCTTAAATTATGGCGATTTATTTGTGAAACTTTTGAGAATTTTCACTATTAATTTGTTTTGTGACGTTTTGTTCAAACCCCCATGATATAAATTTTTTTGTGGCAATATTATTATGGAGGTTAGATAATTGTCATAGTTCACTATAATTTGTGGCGACTGACGAGGCAAATTTGTTAAATTCAGATTTAGTCAGGCTCCAATATGAATACCGGACAGCGGATGGAAACTAATAAAATTATTATTAGATATACTATATTTAATTTATATTGCATATAACAAGTAACAACTAGTGTTGAAAGTTAACTCATTATAAATACACATCTTTTCCTTCTTCGTTTTAGTAGCATTGTAACTTTTGATCGTCTATTTCTACTTATTATTAACGTTATCTCTAATTTTATTTTATTTACTTTGTCTATACAATTTCATTTCAACGTTTTATTTTGTTTACTACTACTTTGTGCTATTTAGTGACTGGTTGTCCCATAACAAAAAAATTTAAATTTCATAACTATTCAAGCTAAAGAAAAATATTATATGATCAATTTTAGCTTAAATATATTATAACTATACATCTTTTCTATAAAATAAACTTCTATACCAAATCAAAAGCATTATTCATTATATTTATTTTGTAAGCATCTAACTTTATTTAAGCTCTTGTAATAGTTGATTTTTTAAGGTGAAATATTTTAATTAATAGCTACTAGTAAATTGTCTAGAAAAGAAAAGAAATGTTTCTTCTATTGCACCAAAAAATAACAAAATTAAGATTGGTAAAATAAAATGTCATCAAACTATGTGAAATTGAACAGAAATGTCCCTATATTAATAGTTTGGTCTAAAAATGTCCCTCCCATTAATACTCTGATAAAAAAAAGTCTCTATTATTACTTTTGACCACAAATTGGAACACACTGCCCCTATTTTTTTTCCTTTCGAAATCCCTTTAACTAACACTCCATCTGTCCCATATTAGTTGTCCACCTACTATAAAATATAGTTGTTCCAAATTACTTGTCAATTTACAAAATCATGATTGAATTCATTCAAATTTTCTCATTTACCTTTACGATTAATTCTTTTTTTTCTTGAAAGTGTAAACAAGTTTGTATAGTTTCAAAACAATTTCTTAAAGAGTAAATTAGTAACATTGTTCTTCTTATTTATAATTTCTTAAGGGGTGTGTAAAGGGAAATTGTTATATAATCCTAAATAAGAATGTTTGTTTTGATTTTTACTTTTTTAAATTATTTATATTATATGGAGGTGGAGCGTCACTTCTAGATTTTGCTAAAGCATTTGAGTTGGTAATTGCTCGTTCTTTCCGAAGAGGAAAAATCACTTGCTTACCTTTCATAGCACAGTAATTAAGACTCAGTTAGATTACCTACTCTTTCAGAAGAGTAATAGAGGCCTCTGTAAGGATTACAATGTTATTTCGAGTGAGAATTTTACTTTCCAAAATAGGCTTTCGGTGATGGACTTGGAGATTAAAAGGTATAGGAGGAAGAAGACTTTTTATGACCAATCGAGGATTAGATAGGGCTTCTTGCCCTGCGATTTCTCGAGAGATGGGGGAGAAGTTGATTAGTATGGGGGCATGGAGTAGTAGAGAAGATGTGACAAACATGTGAGATAAGACTGCTAGTTGCATTAGGGAAGCTGCTACAGAGGTACTAGGGATATCAAGGGGGAACTTTGATGTTCATCCAAGACAATGGTGGTGGAATGGAAGTCCAAGGCAAAGTGAGAGCAAAGAAAGTTGTGTATACTAAGTGGTTGGAGTGCATGGATGAGGAAGAGAGGCGGGCACTATAAAAAATATATAAGACGACGAAGACAGAAGCAAGGTTTGCAGTTACGGCTACCAAGATAGAACTTGTAACACCTCAAAAATTTCGAAGCTAAGACTCGAACCATTCTTAATTTGCGTACAAGGTCGTATAAGGTGATTCCTAAATGGTTCTTAGGTGTTATGGTTAATTATTTAGTGTGGAAATGGATTTGGATATGAATTAAGGTAATAAGAATCCCCTAGCACAAAGTTGAGTTGAAAGCTTCCTTACCGATAGAGCTTTTATATAAGATTCTACTTAGGTCAACTTCAAATGCTCATACCTCTCATCATATAATGAATTAGGTGTCTACTCCTATAAAATTAATGGTATATGATTCCACTTTCCAAAGACACCAAGTTTACCTTATATCGATATCACAATAAAATGTTATGGTCATTTTATTGGAACATGTTCGGATTGAGAAATTCAGCAAAGACATCTTCTCAGTTGGCGACTGACCGAATGGGTTGGCGAAACACTGAAATAGCTCGCTGAAACTTTCTGAAAACCCTAAGTCTCTGTCTATTTTGGCGATCTAAAGCCTTATTTAGCGAACCACCAAATATTTCGGTGAGAGGACCTCCAGATCGCTGATTTGGCCGATGGGATTCATTAAAAGGCCATTTTCGTTGATTTTTATGGTCTTCTTACATTCCCAAAAGGGTATTCTTGACCTTTTACCCTCAATTAACTTTCCTAAGTCCATCTTATAACCTAATATCATCATTAGACGTATAGAAACTCTCAAAATTCCTAATTCTCCTTCTTCCAAAGATTAAGAACTCCAAGAAAAGAATTTCTCCAATTTTTCAAAATCTAAAGGCCCCATGTTCAAGATTCTCTTCAAAATACCTAAGGTTTCAATCTAAGACTCTTCTCCACACTTCATCTTCTAAGATTTTCTTTAAGTTTCTCCAAGAACATTATTACTCCAAGTATGTAAGGCTACTCATAGTGTTGGACTAAGTTCGTTCTCACGCACTACATCTCAATTTAGTCAATAGAAAGTTGAATCTATGGTGTTGCCCAATTTTATGAAATTTCTATATTATGAGATTGCGATATCTTATGCATTGAAAATTTTGAATTATTGTTCATGCTTGTAGTTCCACATGAACCTTATTTATTGAGTTTTCCTGAAATTATTTCGAGCTAGTAATTTCCTTACATTAATTTGGAAAGTAAAGCAAGTTTAAAAAAAAGTTTAGGGCATTATTTTAAAAAGGGTTTAAGGAAACTTGGGTGATTCATACCGCATTATTTTTTACATTGAAAAAGAGAGTACTAATTTTAGAAAGGTGTAAAGAGTTTTCAAGAGTATTTCAGAAATATTTAGTACAACTTCAGTAACCTCTCAAAGATGCCTTTTGAGAAATTATATCAACCCAAAGAGTACTTTACATGAGCATACAATCACATTTTTTGGAGTGGTATTGAGCATCAATTTGGGGTAAGAGTTAAGGTAACTTGAACTCCATAACCTACACCGCCACCATCATATAGGATCGTACTTCAAGATGGGTGACTCCTCACCTACCTCAAGAAGGATTTTTAGTAGATCCATCAATTCAGTTGTGTCCTATACTACTGCAAGGTATAGGGTGACTCTGGCAATGTGGGTAAGACGTTGTATCATCATGAAACTTATAGTGATGGTTGTTGGTTAGAGAAACTCTCCAATAAAGTAAAGAGTATTTTTATATAATTATATCCAGTTCAGTACTTAATATCATTTACTTTATTTTGATGCTTAAAAAAAACTTTATTTGAGGTTTTCCTATACATTCAGTTGAACTATTTTTAGCCTTTCAATCCAGTTTGTTGTTTTATTCATACATATTACATACTCATGTATTCAATGTACTAATGTCATTTAATTTGCATCATCTTATGATACTGATATAGGTGTTCAGGATCATCAATAGGAGTTTCGTTGAGATCACCCAGTCATTCGTCAGCTTTTAGTGAGGCCTCCTAGCTTTCGGAGGACTCTCGTCTTTTGTTACTTCTAGTAGTTGTTTAAGGTTATCATGGTTTTGTCCCGACATTTATCTTAAAGCAGTAGAGACTCTATAGATAGGCAGTCTTTAAGAGTTATTTTCAGTATTTTCTTTTTTTATGTTTTGGTAAAACTATATCTATTGCATTCAGTATTTTCAGACAATTAGTTCTAGTATCACATTCAGTGTTTTAAACTTAATAATGCTTGAGTAAGTCTTCCGTAAACATCGAGCCAGGCCAAGGGTTTGCTTGAGGAGAATTAAGGATTCTCGAGTGCTGGTCACGTATAGGGTGTAGGCTCAGGGCGTGACAAACTTGATATCAGAGCATATTAAAGTTTCTTAGTGTGTCTATGAAGTCATCTCTAGTAGAGGTTTACTTATGAGTGTGTTGTGCACCACACTTATAATCAGGAGGCTACGTAGCATTTAGGAGATGTTTTCCATTCTTTCATACTCCATATCATACAATAGAGATGTGTCATAAGAAACTTATTTAAACTCGTGTGTTTCTTAAATCTGATTGATTACCCCTGATACTCGAGTTGTAGAAACAGTAAAGCTTAGATCCTTATTGATGAGTTACTCTTAGATAAAGTCTTTAGAAAGCAAAGAGATTACAAAAGGGTCGGAGAGAAGCCCATTAGGGTGCTTAAGTTTAGTGATTCAAAAGAATGCACCCTTATTCATATGAATCGTGCATTTAAGTCAAAGAAAGATGTACTCCCCAAATCTCTTCTCTAAACCTTGCTTCAGATGATATCCTTACGGGGGAAGTTATGTCTCTAAAGGCTTAGTGTTACCACCCAAGAGACATTGTGCTTTGCGGCCTTGTAAGTTATAAGTGGTAGAATGATCTTAGATCTAAAAATACAAAGTTAGAAGAGTAGAAACCAATAAAAGGTGAGAATGGTGGATGATTGAGGAATGTAACTAGAGTTATGTATCTATAAGATAGGTAATGTGGTGATAAGTCAAGTCCCTTTGGTATTGACTAAAAAGTAGTGAGTATCATCTGGCTTTCATAATAGAATGTAGAGAAAGACTGGCTGGTTAGGATGAGTTAGGGTACACTTGAACCAAGTAAAGAGTTTATGACGATGTGATATTATGTTAGTAAAGACCAAGTATAGATTTTGAATAGAAGGATTAGGTAGTCAGAGTTAGATTTAGGCTACACCTTTTGATCTATTTTAAAGGGATAACCGCATGATATCCAGAGGAGTATGAACTTAACTAGGCAAGGAGGTATAACGAATGGATAAATAGTACTTAGGTTGTGAAAGGGAATGTGATGATAGATTGTAATCAAACAAAATGTGAGATAAGGATTTATTACTTGTTATGAGGTTTTAGTGGTCTAATGTTTCTCAATTTTATCTAGTAGTTGTAAATTAGTATAGTATATGAGAAGTGTGTTGATGCACATGTTCAGTATTAGACACTAAGCTTGAATTTTAGATGAACATTGCGAAAAAGGGATAACATTATGACAGTGATAGTGTTAGTTTTGAGATTTCCTCTAGTAGGTTGACATAGTGTATGCGAGGAAATAAGATATTAACTTGCAAGACGTGTGATGTTACAAGTGTGATGTGTCAGGATATCTCCAGGATAGCAACCTTACAGCATTAGGAGTCTATTTCCACAATTTTCGTACTTCTTATCATATTGGGAGTCTATCTCCTCAGTATCTATTTAATATGTACATGTATTTTACAATTGAATGAGCAGAGAAAGTGATATTCTTCAAATCTTACATGTTGTATGTGACCCTTAGATGAAAATAGTGAATTGTTGCTAAGTCACTAGGTAAGAAAACACTTAAGATGTGTATTCGAGATAGTATATGGTTGTATAAGACTCTAAGTATATGATTTGATATATGTTCCTAGTTAGTATCATTCAGCTACCAATATAAAGAAGGCTGGAGTAAGCATTATTTTTTGTGTCCATAAGAATTTGGTCGAAGGGGTTATACATAGACGATAATGAGTTTTCCATTATAGTTCAAGTTTCCTTCAGTTAGGTAAATGTGAAATTATAATATGAATGTTAGTGTACTAAAAAGAAGAGGTTAGATCATAAGAGTTAGAGGAAACAACTATATACGCCAATAAGAGCACCGGTTATAGAAAAATGCTTATAAAGTTAGAAGAAAGTTAAGAACAGTAGTATCTCAGATAAGAAACCCTAGAAGGAATCTTAGTACCTACACATAGAGAGTTTAATAGCCATGAGATTAACATTTCCCGAGTATTACAGTAAAGCGAATATGGACTAGTTTAAAGATGATAGAATAGATCCATAGATTTAAAGTGTCAGTTTGATCCTAAGGGGGAGATTATAAGGTGAGGAACCAAGTCAAGTGTTAAGAATCAGATAGTGATGTGTTCAGAAAGAGTTATAGTGATAGATCAATCCATTCATATTCTAGCATATTCCTCAAGGTTCAATTGTTACAGCATTGTGTTGATGTTTTGCATATCAACATTTTGTCCACGACCTATGTTTATACACTTTAGATAGATTCACATCTCTCCTCAGTTCCCAAAATAAGAGGCGAATACTTTAGTCCATTGATCTCAATATTAATCCATAAAGTTATGAATTTCAGCCTCATGATATCTATCTATTCATATCTATTCATATAAGCACTCATGTCTCATAGTATGCTCAGTATGTGTATTCATGATTTACCCTCAATGGATAGAAAAATAATGTTATGTCATGCATATTCTCATATCATATTTCTTGAATGAATCGTTCCTATGATCCTTCACTCCAAGCTCTCTCAGTGATCCTTTTTTCAATTTTGATAATGATGTTAATGATATTAGTTGTTCAATGATAGATAGGAGAAGCTTGATGTTTCTTATTGTGATAGTGATGGTGTGTTTATTCCATCTAAGGTTATAAACATGAGGGAATAATAAGATGAAGTTTTACTATGAGTAATATTTAGATGAAAGTAGTTAGTCGATTTCTTGATAGTAATGCATGGAATTTCAGATGGTAGAGATGATGTGAGAATGAGAAATTCTTAGAAGATTTTGTTTAGTAGGAGTCCATGGAGTGGTTATAGTTATAAGCGTGAATGTGGTGTTGTTACATGTGGATGAATGCATGATGCATTAGGTGCTTCTTGATTAGGATTGAAAGTTTTGTTGAATGCAGTGGTAAGGAGTAGTATTCTTAGGATGAGATTTCTTATAGAGGCACAGAACCTGAATCTTGTAGTTTAAATTAGTATAATCACCTTATGTTTAGCACATTGTGATTTAGAGTTAGGCTTCAACGCATGAAATTAGACTTAGATCATGTAAGAGTAGTCATATACCCTTGTAGGAGCTATGAGTTGCTAATAAATTGTAGTAATCAGAAAGAAGAGCATAGTTTAGAGGTCTTGCTAGGCTTAGAAGTAACCAATTGTATCGCTCAAGACATATTAGTCCTATTCTTACTTCGTGGTCAGATACCCTTGTTTCATGTCACATAGCTTCAGATAGAGTGTGACAATGTTCAAACACATATCGTTCATGGCTTATGTTCTATACACATCCAAAACTCTCAATATGAATCAGTGCTGCCTAAGTTAGTCGGCAAGTTCAGAAGTCAGAAAGATAGTAAGAGTAACTCTTTTCCCTTCTATGCTCAGTTTAACCATCATTTGAGGACGAATGATCCGAGAGATATTGTAACACCCCAAAATTTCTAAGCTAAGACTTGAATTATTCTTCATTTGCATATAAGGTCGTATCAAGTGATTTCTAAATGGTTCTTAGGTGTTAAGGTTAATTATTTAGTATGGGAATGGATTTGAATATAAATTAAGGTAATAAGAATCTTCTAGCACAAAGTTGAGTGGAAAGCTTCCTTACTGATTGAGTTTTGATATAAGATTATACTTACGTCAACTGCAAATGCTCATATCTCTCATCAATCATCATATATTACTTAGGTTGCCTATGACCTATCAAATTAAAGTTCTATGAGCCTTGTTTCCAACGCCATCAAGTTTGTCTTGTTTTGAGTTTGGGAAAAAAAGTTATGATCGTTTTACTAGAACATGTATGTGTTGAAAAATTTGGCAAGGACACCTGTTCATTTGGACACTCACCGAATGGGTTTGCAAAGAGCCAAATTAGCTCACCAAAATGTCCTGAAAACTCCAAGTCCCTGTCTATTTTGGTGATCTAAAATCCTATTTGGCGAACCATCAAATATTTCGATGAGAGAATCTCTAGATTGCCAATTTGGCCTACCAGATTCATTAAAAGATCATTTTCTATGATTTTTATAGTCTTCTTACATTTCCAAAAGGAAATTCTTGACCTTTTACCCCTATTAACTTCTCTACATCCATCTCATAACCTAATATCATCATTATACATATAGCAACTCTCAAAATCCCTAATTCTCTTTCTTCCAAAGATCGAGAACTTCAGGAAAATAATTTCTCCAATTTCTCAAGATCTAAAGGCTCCAAGTTTAATATTATCTTCAAAATGCCTAAAGTTTTCAATCCAAGACTCTTCTCCACACTTCATTTTCCAAGATTTCTTTCACGTTTCTCCAAAAACATTGTTCTTCCAACTATGTAAGGTTATTCTTAGTGTTGGACTAAGTTCATCCTCACGCCCTACATCTCAAGTCAGTTAATAGCAAGTTTAATCTAGGGTGCTGCCCTCAATTTTATGAAATTTCTATATTATGAGATTGTGATACCTTAGCATTGAAATTCTTGAATTATTGTTCATGCATGCAGTTCCATATGAACCTTATCTATTGAGTTTTATTGAAAGTGTTTCGAGCTAGTAATTTTCTTACATTGATTTTGGAAAGAAAAGAGAATTTTAAAGAAAAACTTAGAGCATTATTTTGAAAAGGGTTTAAGGAAACTTGAGTGGTACCGAATGTATTATTTTTACATTATAAAAAAGAGTACTATTTTCAGAAAGGTATAAAGAGTTTTTAGACTGTTTGAGAAATATTTTGTACAACTTTAGTTACCTCTCAAAGAGGCCTTTTAAGATATTATCTCAATCCAAAGACTACTTTACATGAGCATTCAATCACACTTTTGGGAGTATTATTGAGCACCGATTTGAAATAAGTGTTGAGGTAACTCGAACTCCATAACCTATGACATCAGCGTAGAGAGGATCGTACCGCAAGACGGATGACTTCTCACTTGCCTCAAGAAGGATTTCTATTGGATCTGTCATTTCAGTTGCATCCTATACTCAGGCAAGGTATAGGGCGGCTCTGGCAACGAGGATAAGACGTTGTATCATCATGAATCTAATAATAGTAGTTGTCAGTTAGATAAACTCCACAATAAAGTAAGGAGTATTTTTATATAATTACATTCAGTTCAATACTCAATATTATTTTCTTTATTTCGAAGCTTAAAATGATTTTCATTTCATGTTTTTCTTTACATTTAGTTGAGTTATTTTCAGCCTTTTAGTTCAGTTAATTATTTCATTTATCCTTATTACATACTCGTGTATTCAATGAACTGATGTCATTCGACCTGTATCATTTTATGATGCATATATATGTGTTCAAGATCATCAACAGGCATTCCGTTAAGATCACCGAAACATTCATCTACTTTTGGTGAGGCCTCCTAGCTTTTGGAGGACTCCAGTCTCTAGTTACTTCTAGTAGTTGTTTAAGGTTGTTGTGGGTCGTATCTCGAAGCCTATCTTAAAATAGTAGAGACTTCATAAATAGACAATCTTTGAGAGTTATTTTCAGCATTTTCATTTTTTATGTTTTGCTAATACTATAACTATTGCATTTAGTATTTTCAGACAAGTAATTTTAGTATCTCATTCAACGTCTTAAACTTAATAATGCTTGAGTAAGTTTATCGCTAAACAGTCACTCAAGAAAAAAGTTCTCTTGGGGACCGGTAATAATTCTGGAGTACCGGTCACTCTAGGGTGTAGGCTTGAGGTGTGACACAACTTTTGAACATTTATAAGTCGAGCTAGGGGACAAAGGTGGGGATAAGATATTGTATAGGCTTGTGAAAGAGATAGAGAGAAAGACTTGTGACTTGGATCAAGTGAAGTGCATCAAGGATGAGGAAGGGAAGGTGTTGGTGGAAGAGAAGTTCATTAAGTAAAGGTGGCAAACATACTTCCATAATCTCTTTAATGAAGAAAGAGATAGAGATATTGTGCTAGGTGAATTGGCACACTCTGAAAGACTTTGGGACTTTGGGTAATGTAGGTGTTTTAGGGTTGAGTATATTAGACGTGCTATTAGTAAGATGAGCAGGGGAAGAGCGATCGGCCCTGACAAAATTCCAGTGGAATTTTGGAAGAGCATTGACAAGACATGTCTCAAGTGATTGACTAGGTTGTTTAATGCTATTTTTAAGACGAATATGCCAGAAGAATGGAGGTGGAGTACAATGGTTCCATTGTATAAGAACAAGATGATATCCAAAAATGTAACATTTGCAAGGGTATCAAATTGTTAAACCACTCTATGAATGTCTGGGAGAGAGGTGGATATGAGGATGTGAGAGGGGTGTCTATTTTTAGGAATCAATTTAGATTCATGTCGGAGCGATCGACAACTGAAACAATTCATCTTATGTGGAGACTGGTGGAGAAATATAGAAAAAGGAAGAGGGACTACTTATGGTGTTTGTTGATCTTGTAAAGGCTTATGACAAAGTTCTGAGGGAAGTCCTCTGTAGGTGCTTGGAGACTAAAGGTATCCCGATGGTTTATATTAGGGGAATAAAGGGCATATATGATGGAGACAAGACTCGAATTAGAACCCGGGAGGAGATCCAAATTTTCGTTATTTCAGTCTGAGGTGGAAATTAAGCTTACTTCACCTTAAATGATAGATTGTGTGATGATACTCAAATCACCAAGAAAATGCTTTAAAAAAATTTGTATGTTTATTTAATGTGGAACTATTTTAGATTTCAACGATCTGAAATTATATAATGTTCAAGTTATTGTACATAAATTTGTATTACTTTCATCTGACATGAATTTGAACTTGTGAAACTTGTCAATATGAATTTGTTTAATAAAATTTGATTTACATTAAATGTGTTATTTAGTAAAATTATTCATATTGGTTTGAAGGCTTGATGTAAATCAAATTCAACATGTTTTATTAAAGAAATAATACTTTTGTGATATTCGGAAACCTCTCTACAAATCAAATTATCTAACTATTGATTTCATACCAAGACAATTTTAAATCCACACAATTTTTTTCGACTTTTAAAATATTGAAGGTTTGAAACCATATTGTGACATTTCTCAATAGTCATAAATTGATATTAAAAACCTTCACAAATTTAAAAGTCATTTTTGTGATGATTGTTATCAAGGTTTATTAAAATCATCACAAATATGCTCCTAGCTAGCATAACTATAACATTTTTAAAAATAGTCATAATTCAATTTATTGAGTCATAATCGTCATAAATTGACAAAACAATTCCCATTGAGCATTTTCTTGTATTATTTGTGTTCGAACAAGATATGCAATTATAATACCATCTACAAATAAAATGGATAAGAACTCTTAACATATAATGTTCCCTAATTAAAACAAATCAGCTTGTTTCGACAAAAAAAAAATTAAACATATTCCTATAGCAAGAACTGAAAAATCATAATGCTGCTATAGTCAACTTTTTGAAAAATGTTAAACTAAAATATGTATAAAAGGATGCTTAAAAGTAAAACTATTTTTTATTTTATTTTCTGATGATAAAGGAAATCCACAATTGTTATTATTTGAGTGCACATAGGTTAAATTATTTTTTAATATAATATTCCGAAAATCAAAGAGGTAAATTATCTTACGCAAATTTCGTGCTATTAGCTCGATTGAAAAAATATGTAAAAGATGTTGAATCTAAAACTTCATTTGGGAGATTCTCTACTCAATTAACTCGGTTAAGTGAACCTATCCTTTGACTATAATATTATAACACTTGTATACTTATAATTATTTTTCGCTGTATAACAAATTACAATAATTTTATTATTTCTCAGCCATAACAATTTGTATAATTCATATACAATTAGTATGCTCCGAGAACTTCCTTTTTGTGTGTAGAAAAAGGAATCCATGACCCATAAAGAATAGGGTAATATATTCTGGTAATAATAGAGCTAAAGTGTAGAATTTAAGGTAAAAGGTTAACTTTGCCGTAATGGGAAAGGTTCTGCACAAAAAGCAATATGTTTTAGAATATCTATATGACCAAACGGATCCTTTTATATAGTGTTAAAAAAAAATTTAAATTGTTTGCTAGTGGATAGAGTTTTATCATGTGTTTGGTAAAATTTAAATATTATTTGATTATACAACTTGTCATTATTTGATAATATTCTTGACAAGCAATTTAAATTTCCAAATACTTAAAAAAACTAACATTTGGGTCAAATTTTATTATTTAGAATTTTTTTTTAAAATTAAAAATTATTCTAAACTTTTATATTTTATAAAAATACTCATCATTAATAGATTTGGACTGTTATACAAAATTTATACAATTATTACTTATTTTATGTAATTTTTATTGGAGCTAATTCTCCAAGTCACTTTCAATTACAAATAGTAATAGTAATTTTTCGTACACAAATTAATGCTAATTTTCTTTTAGTTTCTTCCTCTTTTTTCAGAAAAAATGTTCATTGTAAATAATATTACAAACTTATAAATATTTTAATAATCTTTTAAACTTATTGCTATAAATTATATTTAAACATTGCGAGACTTTATTAAAAACCTTCATCATCAAAAAATAACTTATTAAAAATATTTTAAAATCTATAATCAAACACTAGATTCTACTCTCTCTCTCTTTTTACAAGGAGTATCTGTTTTTTGGATTTTGATTTGATGCATCAACTTTTACTATTATTGGCTTTTTGTGACTTGGAGGGAACCAAACAATTATGGAGGGTCAAGATATTATTTTAATCATCTTTTATTCCTTATTTGGGTTTGATAGTGATACCCCTTCTTGTTTTTTTCTTAATTTGATCATAGAAATAGAATAAAAAAAGAAATTTGTCCCGTGACTCCACCCCACCCTGTCTCCATGAAGGTTTCTCTTTCTTCATTTGCTAATTTCATTGATGTCTCTTGGATTCTTCAAATGACTATTTTACCCTCTTCATATGACATCATGCATGATGTTTTTATGCACCTTTATAAATATTTAGGGATCCTTTGAATAATGAGATATTTCAATATTGTTGTAAATCATTTTGGTGGTTAAATGGATGACCATAACTCCTTGGTTAATTTCCCTCCTTTATGAGTAGTAATGTTGTTGATAATATGATTAATTGGATGACCATAACTCCTAGGTTTATTTCCTCCTTAATGGATAGTAATTCTCAAGGTTTAATGTAATGTTTATGACACCCTTTGGTATTCCTCAATGTAATCCTATAAATAGTGGTGTTGAGAATAATGTTGAATACACTTGACAGAAAGAGAGGAAAGGCTCAAAATAGTCCCTCATCTTTGGGTTAAGGCTCAAAGTCATCCTTGAGTTTTCACATGGAGTACTAATAGTCCCTCATGTTTAATTTGCAATATTGGTGCACTTTTGGTCCTCCTAAATATTTTTACCTATTTTTAACATTAATTTTGTCCACAATTTTATGTAAGGAATGTCCAATCGTCATTTTATATATTTAGTAGAAATAATAACTCTATGTGAGAGAAGGTGATAAGAAGAACACATTGTTCTGTTCAGTAGAAATATTACTTATGTACTCACTATTTATCTTAGTCTAATTTAATTATTTTCTATGATAGTTTTATCATGTCGAATTTATCAAAGCTTGAGTTCGTGGCACTTGACATTTCTGAAAATAATTACTTGTCATGGGTACTCGACGCTGAAATTCACTTTGACGCTAAAGGTCTTGGTGCTACTATTACCAATGGTAATAGGACGCCGAGTCATCATCTGGATGAAGGATTGAAGGTGGAATACCTTATGGTGAAAGATTCACTTGAATTGTGGACTGGTTTGAAGGAAAGGTATGACCACCTTAAGGCAACGGTATTACCAATGGCTCGTTATGAATGGATATACTTACGATTACAAGACTTTAAAATTATATGTGAATATAATTCTGTTGTATACAAAATTACTTCTCAATTGAAATTATGTGGGGAAGATATAAAAGATGAGGATATGTAGGAAAAGACTCTCGCAAGTTTTCATGCCTCAAGTTTGGTATTACAACAGCAATACCGTGAAAGGGGATTCAAAAAGTATTCTGAGTTCATCTCATGCCTGCTTGTGGCTGAGCAACATAATACTCTTTTATTGAAAAATCATGAGGTTCGTCCCACAGGAACTGCTCCGTTACCGAAAGCAAATGAGGTTGAAGCACATGGCCAGTCTGAGAGAAGACAAAATAAAAATCAGGGTCAAAATAATGTGCGAGGACGTGGCACTGGCAGGGGACGATATAATAATCGTCATGGTAGTGGTCGCCACAAAAGGGAGAACAATATGGGTTCTCAAAGCAATCCTTCAGGAGGCAATTTTCATCATTATGGCATGAAAGGACATTGGAATAATGAATATCGAGCAGCTGATCATTTTGTTAGGCTTTATCAAGATTCCTTAAAAAGAAAAGGAAATAAAAATGGTGCATATTCTTCTAATGCTCAGGTGGAGTCACACTTGACTTATAAAAATGATGCCGAGGCAGGGCCTTTACAAAAATATGATGACAATATTGAAGCAAATTTGGCTTTAAAAGATGATGATTTTGATGACCTTGATGATATTACTCATTTGGAAGTTGAAGACTTCTTTGGAGATCAAAACTATTTTTTGATCATTTGATTGGGGAAAATAATTATGTTGTTTCATTTATGTGTTTTTTATTGTTATGTTTTTCCTTATGCTGTTTTTATATTCAGAAAAAAAAAGTACTTTTATTTTCTTGCAAAGTTGTTCATTTTTCATATTTCTTATGATGTACTTTTATTTTATGAAGATAAATAAAATTCCCCAATCTTCAATTGGTTTAAGATGAGTAATGGAGATATGTGTTTTCTTGATAGTGCTACAAGTCACACTATTTTAAAAGAAAAGAAATATTTCTCTAATTTGATTGTGAAAAGGCTTATGTTAATACAATATCTGGTAGTGCAAAATTAATTAAGAGCTCTGGAAGAGCGGTCTTACTACTACCTGGGGAACGATATTAACTATTGAAAATGCATTGTATTATAGTAAGTCTCAAAGAAACTTATTAAGTTTCAAGGTTATTCGCCAAAATGACTATCATGTTGAGACTGCCAATTAAGGAAAGGTTGAATACCTTTATATTACTATAATAAAATTGGGGCAAAAATATGTGCATGAAATATTACCCGCATTTTCTTCTGAATTGTACCATACAAGTATTAGTATGGTTGAATCACATGCCATAGTAAACAAAGGGTTTACTAATCCTAATGATTTTATCATTTAGCATGACCGGTTGGGCCATCCCGGTTATAATATGATGCGCAAAATTATTGAAAACTCACATGGGCATAATTTGAAGAATCAGAAAATTCTTCAATCAAAGAAATTCTCTTGTGTTGCTTGTTCTCAAGGAAAATTGGTTATTAAACCATTAGCAACTAAGGTTGGAATTGAATCCCCTGCATTTTTGGAACGTATACAAGGTGATATATGTGGGCCAATTCACCCTCCATGTGGGCCATTTAAATACTATATGGTCTTGATAGATGCATCTACAAGATGGTCACATGTGTGCTTATTATCAACTCGCAATATGGCTTTTGCGAGGTTGTTGGCTCAAATAATAAAATTAATAGAACAATTTCCAGATTATGCAATAAAGACAATTTGTCTTGATAATGCTGGTGAGTTTACATCGCAGGCCTTTAATTATTATTGTTTGTCCACTGGGATAACAATTGAACATCCAGTTGCTCATGTTCACACTCAAAATGGTCTAGCGGAATCTTTGATTAAGCGTCTCCAATTGATAGCTAGACCATTGTTAATGAGGACAATGTTGCATGTTTCAATATGAGGGCATGTTATTTTGCATGCAGCAGCATTAGTGCGCATAAGGCCAACTAGTTATCATGAATTCTCTCCATTACAGTTGGTTTCTGGTCATGAGCCAAATATTTTCCAACTTAGAATTTTTGGGTATGCGGTAAACGTTCCAATCGCCCCATCGCTACGCACAAAGATGGGTCCCCAAAGAAGGTTGGGGGTGTATGTTGGGTATGAATCTCCTTTTATCATCAAATATTTGGAACCTATGACAGGAGATATATTTACAGCAAGGTTTGTTGATTGTCATTTTGATGATCAGTAACCAACATTAGGGGAAGAACATAAGCAGTTGGAAAAAGAGATAGATTGGAATTCATTATCCCTATCTCATTTAGATCCTGAACAAATCAATGTGAGCAAGAGGTTAAAAAGATGATCTATTTTGCGATTAAAAAGATGATTTATTTGCAAATTATTGCAAATCAAATGCCAGATGTATTTACTAACCTTCCAAGGGTTACTAAATCTTATATTCCAGCGGCAAATGCTCTAGTTCGATTTGATGTCCCGGTAGGACTAATTGTTAAAGTAAATGAGTCTAAACCACGTTTAAAACGTGGTAGGTGAATTGGTTCAAAGGATAAATATCCTCGAAAAAGGAAAGGAACAAATGATCATGAAGATCATATCATGGAGGAAATTGCTCAAGAAGAGCTCTGAGACATAACAAATGACAAGACCACAGAGAAGGTCCAAATAACCGAAAAATAATGAGAATGAAGAAATCTCAATAAGTTATGTCTCGATGAGAAAAAGGTGGAATCGAAAGAGTATTATGGTGGACAATATTTTTGCTTAAATGTTGTTGAAATAATGCAACAAGGTGAGGATTTTGAACCAAAATCTGTCAATGAATGCAGACAGAAAAATGATTGGCCAAAATGAAAAGAGGCAATTCAAGCGGAATTGACTTCACTTGAAAAATGTGAAGTTTTTGGACCAATAGTACGAACACCTGAAGGTGTCAAACCAGTGGGGCACAAATGGATTTTTGTGCCAAAACGAAATGGAAAGGTGAAGTCGTAAGATATAAAGCACGACTTGTGGCACAAGGTTTTTTAGCAAAGGCCTGTCATTGATTATGTGGAGACATATTCTCTTGTAGTGAATGCAATTACCTTCAGGTATCTAATAAATCTGGCAGTTCATGAAAAGTTTGAAATATGTCTAATGGATGTTGTCACAGCCTATTTATATGGCTCATTGAACCACGATATTTTCATGAAAGTTCTTGAAGCATACAATGTGCCTAAAGCATATAAAAATTCACAAGAAAATTGTTCAATAAGGCTTCAGAAATCCTTATATGGATTGAAACAATCAGGATGAATGTGGTACAATCGTCTTAGCCAATTTTTGCTAAAGGAAGGGTGCAAAAATGACCTTATTTGTCCTTGTGTTTTTATAAAAAAGTTTGGATCTAGTTTTGTTATAATAGTTGTGTATGTTAATGATTTAAATACCATTGCCACTCCTAAAGAGATTTCAAAAGTTGTTGAGTGTTTAACGAAAGAATTTTAAATGAAAGATCTTGGTAAGACAAAATTTTGTCTTGGCCTACAGATTGAGCATTTGAAAAATGGAATTTTTGTCCATCAATCAACATACACAGAAAAGGTTTTGAAGCGATTTTACATGGATAAATCACATCCATTGAGTACCCCAATGGTTGTGCGATCGCTTGACATACATAAAGATCCATTTCGACCTCAAGAAAATGATGAAGAGCTTCTTGGCAATGAAAGTCCATATCTTAGTGATATTGGGGCGCTTATGTATCTTGCTAATAATACTCGACCAGATATCTGTTTTGTGGTAAGTTTATTGGCAAGATTCAGCTCGACCCCAACAAAGAGACAGTGGAATGGAGTCAAACATATATTCAGATATCTTCAGGGAAGCGTTGATATGGGATTATTTTATTCTAATAAATCCAAGTCAGAAATGATTGGTTATGCAGATGTTGAATAGTTGTCTGATCCACATAAAGCTCAATCTCAGACAGGCTATTTATTTACATATGGAGGCACAGCTATATCTTGGCGTTCAATGAAGCAAACATTAGCTGCTACATCTTCAAATCATGCAGAAATAATAGCCATCCATGAAGCAAGTCGGAAATGTGTTTGATTGAGATCAATGACTCAACATATTCAAGAAATGTGTGGTTTTTCTATGGAAAAAAATATTCCAACTACACTGTACGAAGACAATGCTGCATGTATAGCTCAGCTGAAGGAAGTATATATTAAAGGAGATAGAACAAAATACATTTCAACAAAATTCTTTTTCACTCATGATCTTGAGAAGAAAGGTGAAATAAATGTTCAACAAATTCGCTCAGTTGATCATTTAGAGGATCTGTTCACTAAAGCTTTACCAACCTCAACATTTGAAAAGTTGGTATTCAAGATTGGAATGCGTCGTCTCCAAGAAATTAAATGATGTTCGCAACAGGGGGAGTAAACTACGCGTTGCACTCTTTTTCCCTTGACCTAGGTTTTATTCCAATGGGTTTTCCTGGCAAGGTTTTTAACGAGGCAGCAAAAAAAGCGTAATACAAGCTATGTGTACTCTTTTGTCCTTCACTAAGTTTTTTTTCCCACAGGGTTTTTTCTTAGTAAGGTTTTAACGAGGCGTATTATCTATCAATGGTCATCCAAGGGGGAGTATTGCAAATCATTTTGGTGGTTAAATGGATGACCATAACTCCTTGGTTAATTTTCCTCCTTTATGAGTAGTAATGTTGTCGATAATGTGGTCAAATGGATGACCATAACTCCTAGGTTAATTTCACCCTTTATTGGTAGAAATGTTGTTGATAATATGGTTAATTGGATGACCATAACTCCTAGGTTTATTTCCTCCTTAATGGATAGTAATTCTCAAGGTTTAATGTAATGTTTATGACACCCTTTGATAATCCTCAATGTAATCCTATAAATAGTGGTGTTTAGAATAATGTTGAATACACTTGAAAGAAAGAAAGTTAGTTTATATTGTTCCTCTTGTCTTATAGTCTTCTTCTCTTCCTCTTTATATTATTGTTTTGTTCTTAAGTTTTACAATAAATATTAAATTTAAAATATACCATAGGCTTGTTATTAGTTTTTTACTCAATCAACCAAAACATCAAATTTTAGGATTAAAATATCCTTTTTCGGATTGTAATATCAGCTAAGAGACCGGTAAAAATTAGTTGGCTAAATAGCGACTACTCTTTTCTATGCACTTTAAGACAATGACTTTAAACACTTTAGCTCATTTACTTTTATCACATTTACTTTCAACCTCTGTTTAATTTTGCCTCAACTTTCCATTAGTTTTTTACTTCTTTTCAATAATACTAATTTCTCACGAGGATTTTTCTTTCCATTTTTTTCTCTTTACATTCAAATCTTTTTTTTTCTTTTCACATTTCATCCTTACTAACAACAAGCACAACTATATTATACACAAACACCACTTTTTACTTCTTTTTACCACATAATCATACTCCTTTATCAATTTATCTCCTCTTTCCCAACTCACTTTTTTTTCTATTCTTTTCAATATCAAATTGAATCTGAGGTTCATCAACAAAGGGGGTTCCTCTACATAATGTGGTCATACAAAGAAATAAACTATAGGCACAAAGGGGTTCAAATAAAGATAGTGTACGAATATGCACAACAACTTATTCACAAGAATTTGGCTACAAAGAAATGTCTAGATTAAATCCAACAGTTTCAATACTAATTTCAATTTATCACACATGCGGGTCTAATTCTAGATGTCTAATATAGAAGAATATACACAAACACCCACATATGGCACAATATACTAATTCTAGATGTCTAATATAGAAGAATATACACAAACACCCACATATGGCACAATAATAAGATTATGGCAGATTTGACGAAGATAAAGGTAGTTCATAGTTGTGTCAGGCCTACTTTTCCTATTGAGGTTCACAATTTTATCGAGTTAGTAGACTATACAGATGATATGTAGAGAGATTTTCTTTGATTGTGGCACCTTGATAGATTGACTCATAAGAATATCCCTTTACAGTGGTCTGATGAGTGTGAGGCGAGCTTTCTGAAGCTCAAGGCCTTGTTGACTTTAGCACCGATTTTGACTCT
This sequence comes from Solanum gracilifrons, assembly GCA_029582605.1. Taxonomy (NCBI): domain Eukaryota; kingdom Viridiplantae; phylum Streptophyta; class Magnoliopsida; order Solanales; family Solanaceae; genus Solanum; species Solanum gracilifrons. Next base: position 7,109 of record JAJOOH010011347.1, on the reverse strand, counting down.
TTCTGTTGGAGGGCCATAGGTTTACGATCTTTTGTGACGCTTTCAGTATTGTCATGGGTTGTGTGTTGATGTATCAAGACAGAGTTATTAGATACGCTTCTAGATAGCTGAAGGTTCACAAGAAGAATTATCCCACTCATGACTTGGAGTTGGCAGCGATAATTTTCGTATTGAAGATTTAGAGGCACTACTTTTATGGAGTTCATTGTGACATATTCACTGACCACCACAGTCTTCAATACATTTTCAGCCAAAGGTAATATGAGATAATGTAGCTAGTTAGAGTTCCTAAAAGACTATGACATTTCGATCCTTTACCATCTGGGCAAGGCTAATGGTGTGGCAGTTACCTTCAGCCAGAAGGCGGTAACTATGGAGAGTTTGTCTTTCTTAGCTATGAAGGAGCGACCTTTGTTTTCGTACATCTAGTCCTTATCCAATGAGATGGTTTGGCTTGATATTTCTGAGCCCGATAGGATGCTCGCTTGTTTGGAAGCTAGATCTTCATTGATAGAGAAGATTCGGGCACAACAGTTTGAGGACCCAAGGTTAAGGGTGATTCGAGAATGGGTGCTTAGTGGCAAGTCTAGGAAGGAGACCTTAGATCCAGAAGGTGTTTTTGATGATTGAAGGTCGTATATGTGTTCCCAGAATTGCAGATTGGTACGGTTAATTTTTTAGGAGTCCCATTGTTCTAAATATTCTATTCATCTGGGTGTGGCGAAGATGTATCGTGGTCTGAGGCAGCACCACTAGCGATATGGGATGAAGAGGGACATTAGGGTGTTTATAGCTAGGTGTTTGGACTGCTAGCAGGTGAAGTACGAGCACCAGAGGCCAGGTGGTTTTACCCAGCGGCTACCCATTTTGGAGTGGAAATGGGAGTGGATAGCTACAGACTTTGTGATAGGCTTACTACGTATCTTCATAGATTTGATGTTATTTGGGTCATCTCTGATCGATTGACCAAGTCTATTCATTTCTTACCAGTTCAGACTACCTATAGTTCAGAGAGGTTGACTCAAATTTTCATTCGATATATTGTTTGTTTGCATGGGTACCGATGTCTATCATTTTAGATCATGGTACTTAGTTCACTTTGTGTTTCTAAAGGTATACTTAGAGAGAGTTAGGTACTCGAGTTAAGCTCGGTACAACTTTTCATCCTCAGACTAACGGACAATCTGAGAGGACTATTAAGGTCTTAAAGGACATTATTTGAGCCTGTGTTATTGATTTAAAAGGTCAATGGGACCAGTTCTTGACTTTGGTGGATTTTGCGTATAATAATGGTTACCATTGAGTATTCAGATGGCTTCATTCCAGCATTGTAAGGTAGGAGTTGTCGATCCTTGGTGGGCTTGATTGATGCTTTGGAGGCTAGGCAATGGGACCGACTTGTTGTGGGATTCTATGGATAGTGTCTGTGTGATCTAGGATCGACTATGTACTGCCCAGAGTAGGCAGAAGAGTTATGCGAATATTAGAGTTTGGGCCTTGGAGTTCATGGTTGGTGACCAGTGTTTCTGTGAGTGTCGCCTATTTAGGGGGTTATGAGGTTTGGGAGGAAGGGCAAGCTTAGCCCTAGGCTCATTGGCCCTTTTGAAATTTTGAGTTGGATTGGAGAGGTGGTTTATGAGTTAGACTTACCTCAATCTCTTCCGGGTGTTCACCATATTTTTCATGTCTCTATGTTGAGATGTGTTATGCCTCGAGCTTACACCCTGGGCATAGTCAGCACTCAAAACTATTATTGGTCTCAAGCATACCTTTGGCCTACCTTACTACTATATTGAAGCCTATAACACATATGTGGAATCTTTTAAAAGATGAGCATCCAAGAACTTTAGAAACAAACTCAAATACTTCTTAGTAAAAGAAATATAAAATCCGTATAATATGCATATGTTTATAAAACAATTAAGATTGTAACTCAACTGAATCATCTATGAAACCTCTAACACACTGAAGATAGGTTATTAGGACCAGAACTCATGCTACTTAAATACTCCACTAACAATATATACCAACTACTAATACTTAAGATGAATTTAAGCCCTCCGAAAGAAAGGAGGTCTCACCAAAGCTAGATGAAAGTAGTCTTAATGATGCATTTGTTGTCATGAGTACCTAAATCTACATCATAAAATAATGTAGCACTGAATGATGTCAGTACATGGAATATATGATATGTAAAATTGTTGAGTGAAACATTTTTCTAAAACTAAATGTGTTGAACTGAAATGAGTAACTCTGAACATAGATTGAAACAAAATCAACTGAATAGTAAAATATGCATGTGTTCTTTAACAACAAAACTTGAAAAGTGAATATATGTAATAATAGAAAATACTTAAAATATTATAACTTTACTTTTGTTGGGGAGTTTCTTACAATCGACATACATCACATGAACTCATGATGTCCAACATATAACCCAGTTAGGAGGGCTTCCTTATACCTTGAAAGGGTGTAGAACCTATCTATCTATGTGGATCAACTAATCTGAGCCTCTCAAGGCTAAATGGAATTGTCCGACAAAATGGGATACTCAAATTCTACACTGGCACGTAGTTATGGGACTTATATTTTCTAAGCCCGCGTCATCTCGGTGCAAAAATAATCCTCCAAAAATAATATATATATATATATATATGCTCATAATATATCATGAAAACTGTAACTAAAATCATATTTTGAGTCTTTGCTCGAATTTGTAGAACTTTACTTTTGGTGAGACTAATCCCACAACTATCTAAAACATACTTCTATCATGGTTTTCATAATAAAAGACTATTCTCTTTGAAATTCATATCCATCTTTAATTAAAAGTTGTAAGCTTTCATAATGAATCCTTCAGTGACTAAACTTTCTTTGAAGCATAACTTTTGAAATAAGTATAAACAGGGGCGGAGCTACGGTGTATCTAGGGTGTCCAACTAGACACCCTTCGTCGAAAAATTACACTATATATATAGGTCAAGTTTGACTCTATATGGGTGTATATAGCACTTTGGACACCCTGAAAATCAAAAGATTCTTGTACCGCGGTGGTAAAAGCTCTCGCTGAGCGAGAGGGTGCTCTGGTTCGACTCCTCCCATGCACATTTCCTTTTTTATTAATTATTATCACCTACTTGAAATTAATAATTAATTGAAACATCCATAAATTTGACATGAATATCCAATAGCTTAGTGGTAAATGGTTCAAGATTGTGTAGGATGTCCCAAGTTCGATTCTATCTCTAACTTTGATTTTTTTTTGTTACTTTAATAATCAATTTCTCTTATCATTTACTATCCAATATTTGGACATCCTTTATGAAATTTCTATCTACTCTATCTTAACCTATTTGACATGCGACATGGATACAGTGGGAAAGGAACAAGAAAATAACTATTATACCTTAAACGATATAACTGATAGCTTTTAAGCTTAGCAACACTTCTCTCTACGCTCCTCATTGTGAACACTATACTTCATAAGCTACTACATATATCTCCCACAAAGATACATATATGACTACCACCACCAAGGTCTAAGTCTAATTGTATGCTCTTACCATGTTCAAGCCTAACTCGGAGTTACAAGGTACTACATATATGGTGATCATACTAGTATAAACTACGAGATTCATTTTATATACCTCTGTAAGGACTTCTATCTCAAGAAAACTACTTTTGACAAACTGTAACGATCCGAACCATCATTATATAGGAGAAACAAAAATCAGGAAAAATTTTGGGTCATTGTCCCGCTAGAGCGGGCCTGTTGGCGCTAGGGCGGGGTAAGTTGGTGCCATAGTGGGGTAGGCGAGGCAGAACGTAAATAATGTGAAATTATATTTTCTCCTTCTTCCAAAAATACCTAATTTAGTCGTAAAACACCTTAGAAACTCCCAAAAAGTTGCTGCAAGCTTGGGAAGAAGGGAGAGAGATTTTTAGCGTGAAGATGTCGATAGATTGTGAATTTTCGATAAAGATCACTGTCACGAATTTCGGAAACAAGAATCAAAGACCAAACCTTCGTACAGCAGCTTGGTGACCAGGTAGGCTAGGTTTTATGAATTGAGTAGTTTAAATCTGTGTTCACTGCGTAATATATGTAAATCCATGGTAGAATTTATGCGTAGGCCTTTGTTCAGTGAATGATTTATGATTTAAACCCAAGAAAGAAGCCTTTGATGATGAATTAAGGTTGAGTATGGTCGAATTAGGGTTTGCATGATGTGCGTTGATGAACAATCCATTGTAGGTGATGGTTGTGATTCTATAATTGTGCTAATGTATGTTTGTTCTTCCTTCAATAAGATACATGTATCTATATGAATGTTGCATTATTGATCATAATTGTTGTAAATGAGATAGATGAATGATGAATGCCATAAAATCATGACTTAAATGTATGATCTTGAAGATATACTTGTGATTGTGGTGTGTTGAATGGATCGGTTACAACGTTCAGGCATAACTAACTTGGATCGATTGCCACGTTCCGACATAATTATGGGATCAGTTGCCACGTTCCGACATAAACATTGGATCGGGTACCACGTTTCGATATGCTAACTGTTTGGTTTTAAGTTCCATGAGAGGACCAGTGATTTGCATAATTGTGTAGCTTGAGAAATAGGAAGATGTTCGTTGTTCGTAAATGTCGATAATATTGTACATGTTCGATATAAGCATGTGATTATATGGTTGTGTTGACTTATATATGTTGCACTTAGTAGGTATAGGTTATGACGTCTTGTATTTGATTGTTCTTTGTGCTAAGCGAACTTGTTGGGTATAGTGGAAGGGTAAAGTGTTAAAGGGGAGAGTAATGGATAGCAAGGGTTGTGCGTATGTCGTAATGGCGAGAAGTAGAGGTAGTGTATGTGATGAAATATGCTTAGGTGGATTCCACCTTGGGGAAAGAGATTGGGTTTAGTGGTAAGGAAGTTTGATGTAGTGTATTATATGACCATTGTTGAGTAATGTGACGAGGAAGTAAGGGTACGAAGTGAGCGGTTAGTTAGAATGCTTATGGGTGAAATTGGGGATTTGTTAATGTATTAGAATGGTTAGGCTATGATCAAGAACCTGGTAAGTAAGTTGATTGAGGAGGTGGTTAGTAATCAGAGTGTTGGTGTAAATTAGAGGTATTTTAAGAGAGGGTAAAGGTGGAGAAGCGAGTGGTTTATTTCATGATCTTACTAGGTGGTTTCTTATGTTATGTGGTGGGGGTCGAGTTGACCAATGATGCCTACCAGTACGTATGTTTGTACTGATACTACTCTTGTTATGTCTTTTTGACATAGTCTGGATGCAGGATTGTGATGTTTCATTAGGTGAAGACGAAGACATTCTCCAACAGCTTCTATTCTTCCTTTCGAATGGTGGGAGCTGTGTCTTTTATTTATCTTGTCCAGTTATACTCTTAGTAGCTCTTGTACCTATTTAGACTAGATCCCTGGGGTGTTAAATTGTTGTGTAAGTCGTAACCAAAGTTGTGTTAAAGTTTCTTACTTATAAAATTTCATCGGTATTTTCTGTTGTTTTATTAAATTTTCCGCATGATTTAATTATGGGTGTAAGAGGGTTCTCCTAGTTGGGTGGTAGCACGTAGGTGCCCGCACGGCCCGGTGGATTGGGTTGTGACAAATTGGTATCAGAGCCTAGGTTACCGGTCTCCCCGTACAAGAGCAAAATGTGGACTAGACTCCTGCTGATTGGTGTGTAGACGTCCACATCTAATCTTCAGGAAGCTAGGAAGCATTCTAGGAAATCATCCCACTCATTCTATCCTTACATGTGAAGTGTCTCTTGTGGTATGAGTTGAGTCCAATTGGTATCTCAACGAGGTGAACCAAACATCGTGGTCACGACTGAAGGGACGCAAGCAAGGTAAATTGGAATTGGGAAGGTTCCGATTGGTATATAGCCTTAGGGGCTGTGAAAGGCATGGATGATCCGTAATGGTCATCTAAATTAACTAATTAACAATCTGGACTTGTCTGTGAGTTGTAACTTGGAAAATGTGAATGCGTCCTTCTTGTTCCCTGAATTAACTGTGAATGTGAAGGTTGTGATGGCTTGACTGTGACGATGTGTTTATGTTCACTATAAATGTGTGTGTCTGAATTTTGATATGTGCAATGTGTTGACCTAATTGATGGAAATTATGTGGGTTGTGGTTCCAAAGTAACGAAAATAAATACTGGTTAGTGTATCGTGTGATTGATTTGGAGTAGTCAAGGATTTCTCCTAGCCCGGAAAAGCATCCTAAAATTGTTTGGTAAAGCTGGAAACCTCGGAAGAATAGTAAAAAAGTGAAAAAAACCCAGAAATTAGAGTCGCTGGGGAGGGACTTTTCCCGCCATAGCGAGACCGCCAGAGCAGGATTTTCCCGCCAAAGTGCGATAGGGCGAGACAGAATCTCATCCCTGCCACCCTGTTTTCCCTAGTTACAAATTATCAATCCCAATACGATCCGAGAAAATCCCTACAATCCTTTCAGTGTTCAGCAATCGAGTATAGATTATAAACTTAGCAATTAATTAGTAAGCGGTGAAAGCTAGCAAAAACTAGCATCCATGTGCTACAAAACTTAGGAAAGCGAAAACTAAAAACAGAGTTGTCTTAAAATTTACAAGCCAAAAGGGGGGAAGAAAAACCAATCAAGAACCCATGGACTGGGTAGTGTCAATATTCGAGTCGAGATCCTCCGAAGGCACAAGGCCTGTCACGGCCTCGTCAAGGAAAGTGAAGTGCTGGAAATCTCCTTTCTTGACCCGAGGAAGCTCCTGACCATGGGCAACGCAAGTGAATATGGTCCTCACGGTCTTCCATATCCGGACCAGCAGACGATGCCTCTCTAGACCTTTCCTCCTCTCCTGATGCAACTGGCGGCGGAGCATCTCGACCTCTAAGGCAGTACAGGGTGGGGCCGGAGTGAAGTCAGCATATGCACTCCCCAATCTCTCCCAAACGGCAGCCAAATCCTCTTCGACCCGTGTCTCGTCGTCCGAATCCGCGACCGCCTTGCTGCAGCTAGCCCTGCCAGTCCTCCTCATCTTGCTCCTAGAAGTAGAACCAGCTTTAACCAAAAGAGAGTGAAGGGGGGG
>JAJOOH010011346.1:0-33345 GCA_029582605.1 Solanum gracilifrons | reverse complement strand
TTTTTTTGTCTCTCTGGCATCAATTGGACCACACCCCTCACTGTTAAGGATGCATATGAGAGTTGGAGTCTATGGAAAGTTGACAAAGCCATCAAGAAGATCTGGATTATGATACCTGCTTGTATTTTCTGGTGTATTTGGTTAGAGAGGAACAAGAGATGTCTTGATGGAGAGTCAACTGCTTTAGGCATTTTGAAGACTAGGTGCACTGAAAATTTGTTTAGTTGGACCAACTTGTATCCTGCTGTTAATGCAGAACAACTTCAGGATTTTACTAACTCATTAGCTCTGGCTTAGATAGTTTGTATAGTTAGCCAGAGATTTTTATTGTAAGCTCAAATGCCATATCTTGTAAATTTTGCATCTTCCTGATGCTGTTATTAATACCACTTATCTTATCAAAAAAAAAAAAAGCTCCACGGCTCAAGATGCAGCTTTCAATTGTTTCTTATATTTACCCAAAGGCCTCTTTTTGGCTCTATTGATATTCAACGTTTTTCAGATCGGAGGGAACTCACACCAACTCAACTAACAGTGGTAGAGGTTTTGACTTCTCTGCTTATTGTTTTTCCTCTTTTGGAGGTTGGGGTGTGAGCCGCATGTAAGTTAGACTTTTGTTATACTTATTTATTAACTCCACATGATTGAGGGTAGCAAAAAGTCTCTGTAAATATTTCCAGCATGAGAAACCAGAGCTAGCTCAATTCCAAAAGAGTCGCACACGTTTGTTCAATATCTCATAGCTACTGTAACCAAACCACATTTCTTATACGAATACCATGCATAGAGGGCATACCAACTCTTTAGACCTTTCCAGCATTTTTGTTTGCAAGTATAAGCCATCTATAATGTTATGTCTCTCTTAGTTTTACAGTTGCCTAGCATTTTTTCCTTCAAACATCCCTTATACCAACTCTTTAGACCATTAGAATGACAAAGATATGGTTTTTTTATAAGAGCAGAGATTATGTACTTGTTAGACTCTAAGTCTTTAGTGGAGAACCAAGTCCTGTTTTTGTTCTATAACGGTACCTTCTTGATACTGTTCATCACCAAACTTACTACATTTCATTAAAAAGAAAAAGTTATCTGCATTATTTTGCTAGGAAATTTTTGAAGAAAATATAACCTTGAAAACTTCTGCAAGACCTTTAGTCAAACTAGACCAGCATTTCTTTAAACTTCTTGCTTTAAATGGAAGTAAGGGATGCCAATTTATTAGATTAAAAGTTTGAGACTAAGAAAGTATAAGATGTTTAATATACTCATGCAGTAAATATGCTTCTATATTCTCTTCTTTTTTTCTTGCAAGTAAATATGCTGCTATATTTGACCAGAAAAGAAGGAGAAAAGTCGATTTGACAAATTAAAACTTACGACAAGGGATCTGAAAGAACACTTCTGAGTGATGGTTCCTTATTTAGATTGTCTCGGGCGACCTGCAGATCCAGACCAAGAATGAGATGTCTGCTTATGTTGTATTCAGACCAAAATATCCATGGTCCAATTATTGTGGTATCAACCACCAATATAGGAAAGACATACTAACATAAAGTGTTTTTGTTTCCACCACAAGAACAATTTTCACTTTTTGTGCAATTACAAAAGACGTGTTATGTAAGGAAGAGTATATCCAACTAAAGGTTCAAAAGTATCAAAAGAGAAGGTAATTCCAGGTCCAGTATGTAAAGAAGCGGACAAGTTCACAATTCCACATTGATATTTCTTTTTTTAAGATTGTCTTGAGTCACATGTTGATCTTGACCTAGAATGAGATGTCTCCTCTTCTCCTAGAATAACATGTCTATTCATGCTGCATTCAAATGAAGTTATTTATGCTCCAGTTCATGTGGAATTGATCATTCAAGGTAAACAAAGAACGTCCATATTCCAAGGAAAATATTTGTCCAAGTAAAACTACATTGTGGTACGGGAGTTGAATCTCCACGCTCAGCATGCAACAAGAGAGATGTTGAAAGAGAAAAAAACATGAGGTAGGGGACCAAATCCCCCTAGGAGGTCTCATGTTTTATGTTAGATGATTAAACATGAAGCATGATTAACACTAGATGCTTCGTTGAAATGAAGTTGAAGATAGTTGTTTCTTTTCTCTTTGGGATGTATCGGGTCACCTAGCACTGTCAATGAAAATTTTCAGGAATGGAATGGTTACGAGATGTGCGAACTATCGTGGCATTAAATTAATGCGTCATAAGATAAAACTCTTTTGCGAGAAAGAATGAAAGAGCGTAGACTTAGGAATACGACAAGAAACAGAGAACCAATTTGGATTTATGCCTGGTAGATAACGGAGGCTATATTCTTGGTAAGAAGAATGATGAAATTTTATTGCGAAAGGAAGAAAAATCCACATATGGTATTCGTTGACCTAGAGAAAGCATATGATAGTGTCCATGAGACGTCCTTTGGTGGTGATGGAGAAAAAAGGAATTCATAATAATAATATAGATATCATGAAGGACATGTATGAAGGAGTCGTCACTAGCGTGAGAACAGTGGTAGGAGATACAAGAGGTCCCCAAAACGGTATCGGAACCAGATTGTTGAAATGGAAATGTTACCAGGGTGTTATGTGATGGAAGGATGCTTACCAAAGTCAAAGATAGGTTCTACAAAACAATTATAAACCACAATGCTATATGATAGTGAATGTTGGACCGCTAAAGTCCAACATATCCACAAGAGAAGTGTTGCAGAGATGTGGATGCTAAGATGGATGTACAGTCATACAAAATTAGATAAGACTAAAACTATCCACATGTGTCAGAAAGTTCAAGTAACACATAGTGAGGACAAAGTGAGAGAAGGTAGCTTGAGATCGTTGGTCATGTCTTGTGTCGACCTATAGATGCACTTATTTGCAACTGTGAAACTATGCTTGACTAAAAGTGTTAAAATCAGAGGAGATAGACCTAAAATCACATGGAGGAACAATTTCATTATAATCAATGCAGACTTCGCTAAAGATAAGGCACAATGGAGGAAAAATATTCCAATAGGTGATATTTACTAGCTGGGAATAAGTTTTAGTCCCGTTAGAGGACTTCTATTATTATTTTGTTTCAGTCCCGTTAGAGGACTTCTATTATTATTTTATACTTCTTTACATATATTAAGTTATTTTCACTTTTACTTTTATTTCGCATGATGATACATAATTGAGCATAAATGGAATAGTGAGGATTCACATAGAAGATCTCAACTTGTTTGGGATTGAAGCATAGTAGTAATTGTGAATGGTTACAAGATCAGGAAAGGGATGAAAAAGCTTTGAACGATCATTCTTTAGGTATGCTGGGTTCTACAGAGAGAAAGGAAGCAGAGGTGCACCGGTACAGTAGCTGAAATACAAGTACCTTAGATTCTAGTCCTCTGGTGTAAGTTAATAGATGCATACGATGACCAGAGCTCCATTGGCGTTACTCAATTACAGGAGGAAAATGATTGTATAAGGTGTTTCAAAACTGACTAACACCATCTTAGTGCTGGTTTTGCCATATTAATGAACTATTTATTGTACTGATCAGTAAAAAGAGTTGATAAGACTTGAGAGAAAAAGGAACATAATTTGATTATGAGGCACTCACACCTAAATTGAAGTTTTTACTCGGTGCAAAACCAAAACAGACCCCATAGCATTAAAACTTTGCAGAAAAAGGCTTTTGCCTGTGCAAAGAGAAACACCATATGACCATCTGAAAAGAAATAGTACTTACATAAGCATTATCAGTATTGCTACAAAGCATGTCTTCCTCGGCTGAAAGGTCATCCATAAACTGGCTTACAGATATTGGCACATAGCTATGAGAAATAGCATGACCAGCAGCTGTAATCGGAGAACAATCCAGTATTGCATTGCTCTGAGGTATAAGCCTAAATGCAAGTGATGTCCTACAAGATGTAGCTGAACAGCTCAGTATTTGAGTAAACTGAATTTCGTAAGCCACTTAAAAGCTCAACAAGCCATGCCTACCTTCCACCACAAGTAGTGCCCACATAATTATCAGCTGAACCCCGGTATACGGCTGCAGGACGAAGACCGGCAGTAGCATGGCTGAGAGCTTTCCCAGTAAGCAATAGTAAATCCCCAGGAGTCAAGCCACTATCTGCTAGATACCAACGACCATTGGGATCACAAACCTAGGGATAAAAAAGAAACAAGCAAGGAAAATGACTGATGGCACAGAGGATTGAGAAAGGAGGCTTTATATATATACACATAGAGAGAGAGAGAGAGAGGGAGAAGTTGTAACATATTATTTGGAAACTATGCACAATCTGAAACTCAAATGAAAAATCTGAAAGAAATCAACAGGAATACCTGAAGACCAGGAGCATCAGATGAAACTAGTGTCAACAGCCCCTTCTCCACTTCACCATTTGTAACTAGCTTCCCTCCTCCAATAGCTCCTTTCCCATTTTGAGAGGTGGTATTGGAGAAGGTTGCAACAACAACAGATGAAGAGGCCTCATTAACGGGCAGCGGATTATCATCAAGCAAGTGATTGAAGACACTACAGAGCACTATGTGTTTGGTCAGAATGCATTTAAGACATAAAGAGGATCTGAATGATATGATCCAGCCATGACAGAAGTTCTTACTCGCTTCGCAATCGAAGATGCCTTGCAATTGCACATAAAGCAGCACGAGCTGCCCTTCCCATGCAGCGGAAACCTTCAGTCATGCATGGGGGAGAAGAGTCCATGTCTTCCAAAGGCCTAGCATATAAAAGCTGATTATCAAATCATTAATCCCATGTGGAAGAGCGTCTAACCCTTAAATTTGAGATGTTTGAGACTACTCAAAGGAAACTAGACAGGCTTAACAAGAATGTATTCAAATTCAAATCGAGGTTTTTTTTTTTTAATTTGTTAAGTAAGTAATTGGTTAATAAAAAAAACTAAGCATTAAGATGGTGCTTGGTATTGCATACAGAGGGAGCCATCTATACAAAAACAAAAAAGAAAGGTCCCCATCACTTTCGAAGCCACACATGTGTCGAATTCTCCAAAAATACACTACTTTTGGGGAATCCGAGACGTAGTTGTTGACATTTTTGAAGAGCCTGAGCAACATAGTTATTGACAAGCACAATGCAAGTTCAGCTGTTGTACACCAAGGAAAAAACTAACTTTTTAGCAAATAGACTTCAAATTTTTTACTATTTCTAAGCCATTTGCATCAAACAAATCCCTCTTTCTGACCTCTGCAAACTAACCCTGTCGAAAGCAGTGCCAGACATGGAAATAAGTTCCCTCACTCCATTAATCATTCACATATTCTGACTCTGATTGTTTTAGACTCTTTTTCTGTTCCTACATCTCTATAAGAATCAGACTTCTCAGCTTTATCACAAAAAGGTATCAGAAAGTGTCAGAATGGACTTTCTCAGAACAAAACATTAGCATGATCAAGTTTCTTTTATAGTCTAGAGCACAAACAAACATTATGCATCAAGGTAACATACTGAGGAGTGAGGAGTACTGATGACCAACAATCAATTACATTCGTTCACCAATCAATCACCACTCCATCAATTAGGCCTCAAACCCAAAGTAGCCTCCTTTCCTCTCTATTTATATGCACATACATAAACGTTGTAATCAAATGAACTTTTAGACTATTTTTAAGCAACTCTCAACCTGCTGCAACCCACTTTTTCTTGGTTTGGAATTAACTATGCATTGTAGTTAAATTCTACAGCTAAAAAAAAAAGGGAAAAAGAAAACATTTTGCTTCTACTCCTTACCTTCCAGCTCTGTATATATAAACCCCACGACCACTTTTGCCTAAAGCAGCCCCACCAGCGCCACCCCCACCATTCTGAGCAACCGCTCTCGTCTTAAAAAAGTACCTAATCGACTCCAACCCACACCGTAACACCGCTGTACCTTCACCATCGAGCTCAATCACCGCAGCGTTATGCCGCATAAGTGATCCTGAAAGCGCTTCCACAGCCCGCAAATAAGGCCCAACCGGAGCTCCATCATAAGGTACAATATCGGTGAGCTTAACCCGTGCTAACGGCAACCCATGTTCCACAGAAGGCGACCCAATTGAAGGAAATTGCTGGGTATTTGAAGTAGATGTGTTGGGGGATCTAAGAACGGAAGCTGAAGAAGGTGGAGGAGGATTGATTGGGTGAGTTGAGGGAGCAGTGGAGTGATGATGCTGATGCTGATGCATCATGACCATAACCATGGATCATTTCCGTATGTATATGTGCTTGATTTTTGCTATATTTGCGTACAAACACTGTGAAAATAGAGAGTTGAATTAGGGTTTATCCTGTTGGACAGATGAATTTTTAGAGAATTTTGCAAATGGGAAAATGGTGAGATTCTTGAAAAGGGAAATTTGAGAGGTTTTTGGCTTTGCAGAAAACTTGAAAATGGGAGTTAAAGCACTGAAAGAGTGGTGAAGAAGACGAAACCATTCCTCTTTTTGTTCTCTTTTTTCTCCTTACATTTCGCTCATGTCAATATTGAACTTCTATTTTGTTTTATTTTTGTCATCATTCTCAAAACTCAAATTCGAACCATAATTTTTAGACGTGAAACAATTTACTTTTTATTTTGATTCGTGTTTATTTTGGATATTTTTTCATTTTTGTAATTCAAATTCAAGACCTCTCATCACAATTTTTAGAGACGGTGATGTCACACATTACATGTGTAGGATGGATGAAATCGAGGTTCGCATTCGGAGTTTCATGTGATAAAGAAGATTTAAAAACAAATATTACAGAGTGATGGTTAGACCGGCTTATATTGTATGAAGCAGAGTGTTGGCTGGTCAAGAACTTCCATGTTCAGAAGATGAAAGTTGTGAAGATAAGGATGTTGAATTGGATGTATGACATATTGAGTGAGATAAAATTAGGAATAAAGATATTCCGGACAATATATTTTTGGCCTCAACGGAGGACAAAGATACAGGAAACGACGTTGAGATAGTTCAATTATGTGTAAAGGAGATATACAAATGCCCCCAATGAGCAAGTGTGAGAGGTTGGTTCTTCCTTGGCGTACGAATGCCTCTTTTTCTTGCTTGAAATCTATGAAAAACAAGTGGAATAAGACAAATATCTCAAAAACAAGACTCTCTATGTTCACAAAGTAGAAGTAACGTCAGTGTACATAGTGGAATTATTTATTAATGCTTCTCTCTAGTAACAAACCAATTCTTTATAAAGAAAATCATATAGATGCATGATCCTTCTTTAAAAAGTTAAAGAGAACATCAAGGAAAAACTAAATTATTTCTTCAAATCAGTCCAACCCTTTTATAAATTACAATCTGAATCTTTTGCAAACAAGGGTCAAAAAGACAAAGTCTAAAGGTACAAAACTACAAATGCCATTGTATGGCCATTTTTCAACATAATGTACACTTGAAGACCACTCTGTGACTCCTCATTTCCATACAAAGACTTATTTCTGAAGAATGATTCCTTTGCAATTAGCATAAATAGCAATGAAAACACAAGACACTTCAGATTTTGTCGTTCCGACCCAAAGCAAGATCAATAGAAGTTCTTGAGGCATTTCATCAATGCCTCGGTGTGCTCGGGCTTGCCTACAGAGACACGGACATATCCCTTCAGCTCCTTGCTGTTGTAGTGACGGATCATTACTCCCATAGTCGCAAGGTCTTCCTGCAACACAAATTTCTACAGTTAAAATGTAGGAGAGACTGGAATGCATTATGTACTGACCAACTGCGCCTTCAAAATCGCAGCACCATATATTCATAAAACAGATGCAATACAAAGAAAGGGTGAGCATGGGGACTATTATAAGCATCACTTAACAACCGTGCCTTAATATAAATGTCAATACTACTATTACTACTACAACCTTATGCATCAAACAACAATTCTTCAATCTCAACCCATTGATCTCCAACTTATTCCACTGTAAAAGACCTCAAAAAGGTCACATTCTCAATCTTATGTTAATTCACTGCCTCAGTAGTGATTGGTTATCCCTTGCTTAGCATAATTATCGAGTATCTTGGCAATCGAACAAACTCTCTGTAATTCCATGCACTACCATAACATAAAAGAAACAAGGTAATCTATTAAAATGCTTTTACTTTATTCATGTTCTTTAATACTTCTTTCACCTTGGTATCAAGCTTCTACACAGTGATGTTTAGCCCAGGATGAAAAGACATGAGACCAATTAAATAAATAAATGAATCGGAACAGAAGAAGCGGCAGAATTGACTTTACAAGTACAGAATTTGGTGATATAAGCACGTTTACCTTCAATTTCTTAGCATCCATTCCAGACGTAACCTTACAGAGAATGAAATTAGAATAGCTAGGGTATGGATCAAGAAACGGGACTTCTTTCAAGAGATTAAATAGCCTCTCCCTTTCTTGCACCAGTGCCACTTTCACATTCTGGTATAAATGACACAATAATCAGTAAAACTTCCCAAAGAAAAATAATATTGCTACTTATAAAAGAGATTGGAACATTTGGGCAAAGTTATTCAATAATGCACAGTGGAAATGCTCCATATCCTAAGATACCTCCAGATACGTGGGGTTCTTTAAAGCTGCACAAGCAGCAACTTCAGCAGCAACAGACACATTATATGGTTGCTTTGCTCGCCAAAGGAATTCAATAATACTCCGTGGAAAAGCTCCATATCCTACTCTTAGTCCAGCTAAACCTGAGGAAAGGGATACCACTTAAATTAGTCAACTACACTTAAATCCCAACCACCCATTTATGACAGCACTTGTAAACACTAATTTCGTGAATAGGATACACAGGAGATGATGATGTATCAGCCACAACTGATAAGATCTTGCACTATATCAGCAAAAGAGCAACAAGAGGCATACGGTTTTTCCAAGAACACAGATTGCATTCTCTCATAGATGTCAAATGGAAAAGAATGAACCTACCAGCTCTTTTGCTGAACGTACGAAGAACAATCAGATTTTCATGCTTCTTCACCCACTTCATCTTAGATTCCATTCCAGAAAACTCAACATATGCTTCATCCAATATTACCAATATGGGCAGGTGAAGTATTTTCAAAAGAGTTTCA
The DNA here is from genome assembly GCA_029582605.1 of Solanum gracilifrons. Lineage (NCBI taxonomy): Eukaryota > Viridiplantae > Streptophyta > Magnoliopsida > Solanales > Solanaceae > Solanum > Solanum gracilifrons. Next base: position 24,254 of record JAJOOH010011346.1, on the reverse strand, counting down.
TCATCAATTATACTGTTCAACAACATGATAGATTGTCTCAGTAGAATAACAACATAAAGGAGGTAGGGTATCTGTTGAAGTGCATGACCATCTCATTTAAAAGCTTAAGCTGTTAGAAAGATCACACTTTTTATTAGTTAATGATATTCTCAACACGCTCCCTCACGTGTGGGCCTGATTTTTTTTCATGGGCCTAGCACATGAAAATTCTTTTTAATTTGGGTGGTGGTGAGATTCGATCCCAGGACCTCTGCCTGATCCGATACCATGTTATTGTGTGTTTATGTATAATGCCAAACAAACTCTAAAGAAAAGAAAAGTCAACGCAGTGGAAAGTGAGCAAATTTACCGTCTAAATACAACATAAATTTTGATTGTCCTATTCCCTTAGGTGCAGAAATACATGCAAAAATCTTATTTCAAAAAATAAAATAAAATACATGCAAAAAAATGGAAAGCATATAAAAAATTATCTGCATAAAAATGTTATTTTGATTATTTCAATAAAAAAGAACTAATATTTGATCAATTTACTTCATAATTGCTTATAGCTCTTTTTACACCAATGATGTCATTATTTTTATTATTATTGAGAAGTAATGATATTCTATGACTGGTAAAACAACAGTAAGATGGTGGGTTATAAATTACAAAGTGTGCAAAGCCCCAATCATATCTAGCATGGAATCTACATCATTTACAATGGCCATGTTGCACCAAAAAGCTAGCAAAGAAATACAATTTTGTTCAAGACTATGTATGTTTCTATGTTTGCCTTCAAAAAATTAGTATGCTTCTTTCCATCCATATTGTCCACCAAATAATAATGGGAATAGTATCGAGACCATCTCATCATTGGTGTTCTCCCCCAATTAAAAAAGAAACACAGTATTACTGGCTAAATTGAAATTCTAGTAATAGTTTCCTATTAGTCATTTTCTCCATCTCACGGATTTAGAAAATAGTGAAAAAAAGAAAAAGGAAAGGTACAACTGAAAGCTTTGAAGATGATTAGAGCTTAGACAGGAGGGGTTGGGGGGAGAGAGACTCTCACATGCAGTACAATCAAGGGGAGCAAAGTACAACGACAATGAGAAATAGACCAAGAATACAATGTAGCAATACCTCCCATCAGGATTATTAGGTGATGTCAGAAATATGCACTTTGGTTTCTCACGTTCAACCACTTCGGCAATCCGTTCTACATCCAGGCTAAAGTCTGGGTTCCTAGGCACTGCCAGTTTGACAGAGCTACAGATTAAAGTATTGATAAAAGTTCCAACAATAATTATCGCATTGAAGAATATTAGAAATTATCAGCTTATTTCATTTTGCTCCTTGCTTTAAAGATCGCTTTGTCTGAATGTAGAGTCTCTGCATTTTCATTGTACTCACTCCATTTCTCTCTTAAATTTCACAGTTCCACATTATAGTATTACCAAGCAATACATCATTTATGGGAAAGGTCAGATGATTAAGTAACAACAACAACTAACAAGCTGCAGTGATTCCAATACAACTACTTGTTATGAAAACTATCAATCCCCCATAAAGAACATATATAATCAGCTTACAATGATGAAAACTAGGAATCCAACCTCCTTTGGGGTGAAAATGATTAGTTGTTTCAGGAATCATAAAAACTGGTACCCAACCATAAATAGATGTCATCAGATAATGACGGTATTTTACTGATCAAAAAAATTAATAAGAATGTCAGAGTGTTCTATCTAATGTAAAACCAAGTTATTGCTTGAACTAAGAGACAATAGGATCTTATCTCTCTCTCTCTCCCACTCTCTTACATTTAGTTCCTTAGTTCTTCTGTATACCATTTAGTTTTCCAAGATTTCCCATAATATATTCAACCAAAGATGATTTATTGCACCAAAACAAGTCCAAGTCCCAAGACTCTTCTAGAAGAGAAAGGATCTAAGACTCAGTATATAATAATGAGGAACATAAATAAAAATCATATCTACCCTTGATGACACCTGCTCCATTTACAGCTGCATCAAATTCATACATTGTGAAAGTGGGTGGGCAGTCAACAATCTTGTCACCAGGATCCAATACGCATCTGCAGCAGAGAACAGTTAAATATCTGAACTGTAAGTCAAACAAGGACTATATCTCAAAATGTCACACTTGTTGTCAGCATTTAGTTAGACTTTATATAAAAGGATAGTCTAATCAGGATATTTACCTCATTATCAAATCAATGAGTTCATCTGCACCGCACCCTGCAAGAATATACTCAGATTCAAGGCCAGAATCTTCAGCAAGAGCTGCACGCAACGTACGGCTTTCAGGATCAGGATAAATATACGGAAATTTCATAGCCCCCAAAGCTTCGTTTACCTGCAAGAACTTCAACAGCTTAAAATTGAGAAGGCGGAAAACAAATACACAAAGATATTTTTCCATTAAACAGTGGCCATTGCAAAAGATACTAACTTGCCTCTGGAGGAGGTCCATAGGGGTTTTCGTTAGCGTCTAATTTCACAATGTCCTCTGGCTTTCTACCAAGACGAGTGGACAATACCTGTATAGGTGCAAGCAATTTTTCAGATGCAACAAGAAAATATCACATCTAACACATAAATACCAATCATGTGGTGGTTATTAACTCATTATATCCCAGAAAAATGAGAAGGAAAACAACAAAAATATCAGAATTTCCTCACAACACATTTCTTTGCATAGAAGATACATGATTCAATCCTTACATTAAATATTTTTTTCCAGAGAGACAGAGGGAGAACTTTACATTTCATGTCTATAAACAAAAGGAGAAAAAAGAAAAAAAAATGATGAAGAAAAAAATTGTAGAAAACAAACCTCTTAGTAGTCATTTGGCCTATCTAGCTAAGTAAAGAAAATATGACTAATTCTTGTATGTCTAATGATTCAAGACTCAAAGGGTCTATATTGTATAAAATTTAACTTACTTCCTCAGAAAATAATTCAAGACCCAAAGGATGATATTCTGGAAATTACTGCACCAAGAAAATACATTTTTCATAAAGTAAACTTAATTACTGCAAATATCACACATTTCAATAGCAAACAGTTGGCAGCACGACTTGTATTCACAAAACCTGCCAAGCTGATAAACCAACAATCACCCACTAAACAGAGGAGAACATCTAATGTCCCTAAGGCTAAATGCAATATAAAGATAAATAGATAGGATGCTTAGAATGGTTCACTGAAACCATTGACAAAATAGTCAATGACAAAGCTCAGATGCCAGATAGAAGCTGCTTCCCCCCACCCTGCACAAATCTAATGTTTCACATTTTTAGTTAGAATCCTTTCAAATTTCACAAGTTTCAATGGTTCCCTTTTAATGAATACCCTCTGCCCAACCAAGAAAGCCAATGTTCTTCAAATTCCTATATAAGTTCCCCCACCCACCTCAAAAGTCCTAGCTGTAGCACTGAGCATTGTCAGTAGTGAGTTGAAGTTCTCAAAGTCCTCCTATTGGTTTGATTATTTAACTTGATTTGCTCAACACAATATAAGGTTAACTATACAACAACAGCTAAGCTTCAGTCTCAAACAAATTAGGATCGTCTATATGAATCTTCACGGACCATATTACTTCATATAAACTCATCTCATGCCAATATTATACAAAAATAATTTTTTTTTAAAAAGGTACAAGAAGTTCTTTATATTTTCTACTAACATATAAATCTCTGGAAGGTTGACTATAATCCGAACATTGTCTCCTACAATACAATTAGCAAGGGCTTTAAGTTCTACGCACTAAGAATATACTTATACAAACAAGTCACTTAAAAAGGTAATTGCAGGTAACACTATTTTTTTTTCTTTGATGACCATGGTGTTTTAGCCAACTTTCACACACCTCGACCAGTTCCACGGGATACCTGTCACCTCCCACTAGCAACAAGTACCACTATTTTTTTTATGATCATGGTGTCCGAGTTATCTTTCGCAACCTCGACTAATTGCACGGAATGCCTAACACCTCCCAGCAACAAGTATCGCTATTGCCAGATAACACTATTTTTTTCTTTTTGATGACCATGATGTGAGCCAACTTTCACACACCTCGACTAATTCGAAAGGATACTGGTCACCTCCCACTGGCAACATTTACCGCTAAGCTATTGTAGGTAACACTATTTTTTTTTCTTTTTGAGTCTGCTGTCGAAGCCAACTTTCGTACACCTCGACTAATTGCACGAAATACCTAACACCTCCCACCAGCAACAGGTACCACTACTGCATGTAACACTATTTGTTTCTTTTTTATGACCATGGTGTCCGAGCCAACTTTTGTACACCTCGACTAATTCTAAAGGATACTTGTCACCTCCCACCAGCATCAACTACCACTATTGATTGCATTGATTCATATATAACTTAAACTCCTTTCACCTATAAATAGAGTAAAACTAATGTAATCAACCATACAACAAGAAATAAGAAAAGGATCCTACAAATTCACCTCAAATGGCAAAATGGGTTGATAAGGGGACAGTTTAAGAAGATGGGTCCTAATAAAAGAACCCCCATTTACGCTATTATATATATATATATTTTGTTTATGATGATGGTGTCCAAGCAAGCTTTCCCGCAACTCGACTTATTCAACGAGATACCTGCCGCCTCTCACCAGCAACATGTACCAACCGCTATTGCAGGTAACACTAATGATTGCATTGATTCATATATATAACTTATAAACTCCTTTCACCAATAAATAGAGTAAAACTAAATGTAATCCACCAATACAACACGAAATAAGAAATGGGTCCCAAATACTCACCTCAAATGGCAAAATGGGTTGATAAGGGGACAATTTAAGAAGATGGGTCCGAATAAAAGAACGCCCATTTACACCTTGTTTCTGCTGATGACTCTCCTCTTCATGCACTGACACTGAAGAGGACATACAAGTAATTCTCCTCCTCCGATTTCCTTCGATTAATGAACTGGGTTTTGCTTTACCAATGCAAATAGATGAAATGTTGCATAATTCAATCACACCCATCAATCAAAACTTGTTATTCCCTGCATTCAAAGTTCATTTCTTGAAAAACTTAACGCAAAATCAATAAATCATTACATATATAGAGAGAGTAGAGAGAGAAACTGTATATATAATATATATATATAAAAGAGAGAAAGTAGAGAGAGAAACTGGTACAACTGGATTGCCGGCGGGAGAGGAACAAGTTTTGCAGGCAAAGGAGAGTGATGGTCGACTTGCCTAAGGTGAAGTGCATTAGTAGCCATTTTAGGGTTGTTATTTAAAACGTAACCAATATTCGCGAATGTATTTAAAATATAGCCATAATGTAAACAGAAAGACAACATATTCGCAAGTTTTAATGTTTTGAATTGATAAATGATAATTCAAAGTGGCGTAAGGTGTGTGAGTGGCTAAAAGTATAAATATGTGAACTTTTGCAAATAGTAGTTAAATGTCGTTTGATATTGATTAAAGTTGTGTCGATATTAAATAAGAGGAAATTTCTGTACTCTTATTTTATGATATTAGTTATGCGGAATTTTATTATTTCAATCTTCTATCTTTATAAGATAATACAGAGATTCATTCATAACTTATACATTTATTAACTATTTTCAAATTCCAAACCAAACACAAGGAATTTTTATTTTTTTTTAATTTTTCTTCGTAACATAAGGATTTAATACATGCATAACTCAAGATGTTTAAATTGCCAAACACCAGCATTTTTAAAGAGTCTTCACTTTGTTTCACTATAATGTAATTTTGAATATGTTTTAATTTCTTAAATATTTATGGTGTTTTTATTTGACTTCTTTTTTGTTTCCTTTTAGGGTAAGATATTTGCATTGAAGCCTAACTAATATGAATTCACACCACGTAAAACTCCATCCAAGAAGAAGCGCTCCTTATCAAGGATTTCTCGGTACCCACATACTTTTTTTGTTATGTAGATGGAAGTTTGAGTGTCATCATCACTCCTGTTCATTTCATATTTCATACTTCATAGAAAATAGGGATGTATTTTATCACTCCATTGGCAAATACATTTTTTTTTAGCTTTTATTGAGGATCAAAATATGAAACAAAAGTGATTTCAATTTGGTCATATGGATGTGTACAGCCAAACTTCAAAAAAAGGGCAGCCTGATAGAAGAAGTATCCCACGTTTACGATACGCAAGGTCCGGGGATGGGTCACACTCCCAAGTGGGTGTTGTAACGTAAGCAACCTAACATGATGCAAGCATTAATAATTCATTCCACGACTCGAACTCATGACCAATAGGTCCAACGGAGATAACTTTACCATTCGTCCAAGATATCCCTTCAAAAACAGACTGTACAAAAAAAAACATGATACAAATTTTTTTAACATGTTAGGTTACTCGTTACTGCAACTGAAACTTGTCCACTCCAACTACATGAAGCAACAACATTCAACATGACAGGATGGAATACAACATCGATGCAAGCCTCATTGTATGCCTTAATCTTTCTGATGAGCTTACAAGTATTCGAGTCGTAAACATAAATGTATCCATCAGAGGAACCAGATATTACTTTCTCACCATCCAAGCTGAAATTGCATTTTATGGGGAATCCAGAAACACTATGGCCTCCATATCTCCTGTACTTGTCAAGTCCAAATGGAGGCTTGGTAGAGAAAATTGCTATGTAGTTTCCATTTGACTGTGCTATAAATTTGGGATCAGAAGGATGGCATCTTATCGAGGGACATGTATATGCTTCACCGTAAACCTGAAAATGTTCACGAAATTAGCCTTCTTTTACAGAAAACAGATAAGCATAATTTGGCAAATATGTGCTATGACGTATTCCTGAGTTTGAAAATGTGGATGATTCACGTGTGTGACATGACAAAAGATATCCTCACTTTCTTAATGGTCATGGATGTGCACAATTTCTCCTGAACTTAGACAAATGTGCAAATTAAGAATACAGAGACCATGTATTACGTAAGAGCAGAGAAAAAAAGATGGGGACAGAAGAAGAGACCCTTCACTGAAAGATGAGAAGATTAGAAACTTCAAAGGGAGAGCCTGGAAAATGAAAAGAAGAAAAGAAAGGGGACAACAGGGAGAAGGACTATGACAGTCAACTGGATAATAGTGAAGTTAGCAACATTTAAAGAATTGGAAATGTCATACGACTTCTGCACTGACTCAGTACGTGGCAGATCATAGGAAGATGGTGATTTTTCTTTCTTTTTTTCCTAATAGGCATGCATTTGCATAAACATTGATGAACACCTTCAGGCTTCAAACATTCTTGATTGTATGAACAATATCTACATTTCTAACAACACTCATGTAATGTGAAGGGAAATAACATCTTGACATTCACCTAATGACTACATAATCATGACGTGAAAAAATCAGAAGCATGAGGAAACAAAACCAAAAGGCATTAATGAATAACTTTACCTGGTTAGATAGAGGGATTTCTCGTGAGACATCCCAAACCATAATTGAATTTTCACTAATATTGCTTTTGGATGTATCACTTGATGAAATTATTCGCTTTGCGTCAACTGTAAATTCAGCATCAAGGATAGGGTCAGGATTTCGCACATATTGATGGACCACCTTCCCAGCTCTTATATCCCATATTTTAAGGTGACCTTTCGAACCTCCAGAGAGAAAGAGATTATAATTATCCGGATGAAATTTTACCACTCCAACAACTTGATCCTCATTGAAAACCTGGGTTTCAGTTCCTTTTTCAACATCAATCAACCTTGATGTGCAGTCATATCCACAAGAGAGCACAAATAGACCATATGGCGACCACTTCACATCTTTGACAGCCGCATGGTGACAATTAAGTACACGTGCTTTCTTCTGATCTCTGCTCCACACATTCCATATACAGACAGTTTGATCCATTCCGGCAGATGCTAGAAGGTGAGCTGCATGGAGAATAGCATACATGAATACAAGTATGCTATTGAATCAGCAAAGTATCACAAATCGGAAAATATACAGTAAACATTATAGAGTTCACAACTAAATGATTTCATGTAAGTAATCAAGCGAATCATTGACTCACATCATTGTAAAATAGTGAAAATTATTGTGCTTGGTTAACAAAGCATTCTTGATATTTTAATACCTAAAGAGAGAGATTTTCTTCTTGGTATTTTAATACCTAAAGAGAGATTTTCTTCTTGGTTTTTGAAAAGGCTAAAATTGATTATTTTTTTCCTACGATAGCCCAGAGCTTCTAAAATTTAGCCATTCAATTTTTCCACATTTTTTATATTTTCCAACAAAGTCTTGATTCTTTTTGAGTAATTAGTTCTTTTCCTTATTGTTTTGGTAAAGAACAAGAAAACTACATCTATCTGATCCATCTTTCGATAAATGTGGAAAGAGTATTCACCTTTCTAGATATCACAAGTAAACATACAAAGTACACCAGGGCCCAAGCAAATATCTGGAGCAATTCATGTAACTAGATGATCCAGTCTCATCCTACTAAATGCATGAAGTGATGCTGTTTCACAGTGAAGTCTAATTTGTAGGGATTTGAAACCACAAGGGAGTTCTGAAACTATTTCAACATCAATGGTGGCAGGTAATCATCAGGACCCGGAGGCATCCATGCTAAAAAAAATATATGCCAATTTTGATAAATGTGATAATGATAAAAAGGATTTACACAAAATAAAAATCAATAGCAGTACTTTGGCAGGGTTTAACCACTCACCATGACTTGTAGACCACTGTACAGCATTAACTGATCTTTTGTGTCCATCTAGAACTACAGACAGTCTTTCTGGCGTGTGGATCATGTTCCTGTAGACTTTAGTTTGATCTCTCAAAGCTGACAAAATATTATGTGGCAGAACTGAATCCAAAATGCTCCCTAAAACTAAGGACAGAAAAACTCCAAATCATCAGTTGCAGATAATGCAGAAGATCGAGAGAAAAGGTGCCAACTATTGCACAAAATATTACTATAAATTTGAACAACAAGAAAAGTTGCCAAGAGGGTTCCTAGTTGCTTTCATGTTAGTAACACTCTCCTTTGACACTCTGATGGGCAACAGTGACATCCTCTCAAAACCAAAGATCTTCTTCGCGAAGACATCAATTGCAATGAAAAACTGATGAGTTGCTTAACAAACTTCCTTCCCTAAGGTGAATATTTGCCAAACGTCAATAGCTGGGTCCAGTAGTTTTTCTACTGAGACTCTTGATACTAAGGCAACTGTTTAGATAATGTTATATGAATTGAATTGCAAGAGAATAAAGGGAAAAAGTTCACTAAACATATGTGATGAGTGACCAGAAGATAACCCCATAAATCTCACTTGCTTTTTCCAATCTGACCAGTATTTGAGTAGGTAAGGGGAATGCTCTGGAGTTTATTGAAGGATGACCGACTTCACAAGCCAAAAAGAGTAGGGAAGGGAATTTCTGTGGAGTTTATTGACTGAACTCACAAGCCAAACTAGCCATTTTTCCAAATGGTGCTAAATAATCATCTGCCATTGCACTGCTGAGTCACTTCTTACAAACTAGGTTTCGGCAAATCAACCACTGATTATAACTTATTGTTGTTAGAATGTTGGACAGATTCTTAATAGTTGTACATATCTATGTAATAGCTCTAAATATTTGTGTATTGATGGTGTCAATTGCTTTCCATATATAGGAGATATGAGGGATTAATGTAGCATATTTTTAGTGATATTATAATGAGGAATAGCAAATATTTAGGGGTGTGAATAGCAGAGTTTTAGACATGTAAATCAGAATTATTTCTATTTAATAGAACTCTCCATTTGAGAGAACTCATTCAACAAACTTGATATGATATCAGAGCCAAGTCCATCCCCGTTTGGGCTCCTGATCCACGCTCCAGTCGGGCCTGGGCGTGAAGGGGGTGTAAGAGTGGGTAAAAGTCCCACATTGGTTGGGGAATGGACTAGTGGTCTCCTTATATGGACTTGGGCAATCCTCCTCTCATGAGCTAGTTTTTGGGGTTGAGTTAGGCCCAAGTGTCATATAAGGAGACCACCCGTCCATTCCCCAATCAAACTGATTCGTCACTAATTACTAGCCTCCAACAACAGCTTAAGGATTCTTTTCATATGAAAGATCTTGGTACTCTTACATACTTTTTGGGGTTGGAAGTTCATTATGATTCTTCAGGTGTGTTCTTAAACCAGCACAAATATACTCAAGATTTGATTGTTTTGGCTGGTCTTCAAGAATCTTCCTGTGTAGATACTCCATTGGAATTGAATGTAAAGTATCGCCATGCAGAAGGAGATCTTCTTCCTGATCCTACTTTGTATCGGCAATTAGTTGAGAGCCTAAATTATCTTACTATTACTCGACCTGATATCTCTTTTGCAGTTCAATAAGTGAGTCAATTTATGCAGGTTCCTTGCCATCTACATTTGGTGATTGTTCGTCGCATTATTCAATATCTCTTGGGAACATCTACTCATGGATTATTCTTTCCTAGTGGTTCTCCGATTCAGCTTAATGCATTCATTGATTCTGATTGGGGCGGATGTCCTGATACTCGTCGTTCTTTCACGGGTTGGTGGAGATTCCTTGATATCTTGGAAGAGCAAGAAGCAAGACTGTGTTTCAAAATCTTCATCAGAATTTGAATATCGCGCAATGTCTACTGCTTGCTCAGAGATTGTTTGGCTTCGTGGTTTACTTGCAGAAATTGGATTTCCTCAAATCTAGTGCCACTCCTCTCCATCTGACAACACAAGTGCCATTCAGATTGCTACCAATCCGGTTTATCATGAAAGGACCAAACACATAGAAGTGGATTGTCATTCTATCAAAGATGCTGTAGATAAGAGAGTCATTACTCTTCCACATGTATCCAGTGATTTTCAAATAGCTGATGTGTTTACAAAATCTATGACACGACAACGTCATCAGTTTTTGGTAGGCAAATTGATGCTTTTTGATTCATCGGCATCAATTTGAGGGGGGATGTTAGCATGTTGGACAGATTCTAAATAGTTGTACATATCTATGTAATAGCTCTAAATATTTGTGTATTGATGGTGTCAATTGCTTTCCATATAAAGGAGATATGAGGGATTAATGTAGCATATTTTTAGTGATATTATAATTAGGAATAGCAGATATTTAGGGGTGTGAATAGCAGACTTTTAGGCATGTAAAACAGAATTCTTTCTATTTAATGGAAGAGCTCTCCATTTGAGAGAACTCATTCGGCAAACTTGACAATCGTGTTACGGATTCCTTCTTGATTTCCACTGACAGTAGTGTTCGGACAAGGGTAGTTACTCTTATTCTTAACAAACAACTCCACTAACACAAGGTAGCAGCTAAGTGAAGGGATTAGTTATCTCAAGTGGAGGACTGACCGTCTGTATTAGTTGTAAGCTTATACACAACAAACTTTTTTTGAACATTATATCCAAAACAAACTTTGGGTCATGAGTTTCTCACAATTTAAGCTGGTGACATGATAGTTAAGCATAACGCAATCAGCAATATAAAGGTGGCTGGTTAATTAGGTTTTCAGCTGTAATAAGCAACAATAAGTCAATACCAACAGCACAGAATTTCTGGAAGAGCCCATCTTCATTCAATAATGTATCAATCTGCCAAAAGAACATCAAAGATAGTCCTCTTTTTTCTTCCCCTCTTACATGATGCTGCTCTTCTCCACCAGGACCTCTTCAGTTCCCTAGTTCTTTGGATTAATAAAAGGGTTCTGAATATGCTTCTCATTAGTAATAAATGACTTATCCTTGCATAGAAAAATTGAAGGGGTCTTTTTTGGCAACAATTAAAAAATTTAGATTCATTGACTTCTTATTTACTATTTTTTTTAAATGAAAGTGGTATTACATCAATATGCAAGCACCTCAACAAATCCACAAGCCTGTTACATACAACACACAAGCACAGGTCCGGGGTAATCCTATTTACCATGGTCAGAGCAGATGCCCTCACACTTATTGTTGCAGCTGTAAATTAAGCAATAAACCATTCCCTTCGCATCAAATTCACCCTCTTCTAAAGGAAAAGGATGACAAATTTCAGCCTTTTAGGCATAAATATTCTTCTAGTATTGTCCCAGTATTTGCAAATACTAGTTTGACAATGAGTATTTGAAAATATTGAACCTCACATGAAATATCGAAATATTGACATGAAGGTGTATGTAACAAGCTTTTTCTTTCCAAGTGAACTTCATGTCCAGAAATAACTCCAACTTCTACATTTTTTTCCACTTCAACTTCAAGTACACTTTTTTAAAGGAAACATCAACATAGATACTATCCAAAATGCCTAACTGTTGCAGCTGTGATTGGAACTTGGGCCTCTAAAGGTGTGTTTGTTATGGAGGAAAACATTTTCCAACAAATGGTTTTAAATTTTCCATGTTCGGTTGGTAAATCTTTTGGAAAACCTTTCTCTAGAAAAAAAAGCTCCTTAAAGATGAAGAAAATGACTTCCCTAATGGATGTAGAGAAAACAAGTTCTACAAGTGACATTCCACATTGATTGTATATTTGTATTCTCCCCACGGCCCACCCTCCAACACACTTCATTCTTCACCTTCACCCATAGCCCTAATCTCCACTCCCACCTCCTATAGTATTTGCCTAGATTATGTACAAATACTTTTTAATGCAACATTTTCCTTCATACCTAAAAAACATTTTCAATGGGAAATATTTTCCTTCATAACGAACAGACCCCAATGTCATCAAAAACAAAAAGTGCAAAAAAAACTCTAAGATCTGTTGGGACTGTAAGTACAAAGCCACGCATGAAACAAGCCACAAAGGGAGAAACAATACAAACATATATATGTTTAGTCTCAGAGTAATAATTCTAAGCATGAATGAGAAATATATGAACAAAAAATTGAATCTTTTTTATGATAAAGTGAAATCTCAATTTATTGGCAAGGAAAAGTATGCCTTTAGAATCTTGACCCTCTCCGGGGGTTAAGTGTGCGTTTGACAACAATGACACACCCTAAGTTGTTACTCGCTTTACTCCCATATCTCAACTCCAAAAACCATCCCCTTTTGAAAAAAATTCATCCTCTTTTAAACAAAAAGGGTATCATAAAACTTACAAAATTTCAACACCAACCAAACACAAAGCTCATAACAAGTTTCCATTTTAAGTGTAAAAAAAAAAAGAGAGGGGCAAGGGAGCAGTTGCAAAACCTGGTGAACTGTTAGGGGAAATCGTTGTGCTGAGGTCTGGAACTTTCTCCACTGAAGCCATGGCAGCTCGCTCTCTCTTAGAAATGTATCTTCCTGGAAGGGAAGCTTGCGCTGGGAGATTGGCACTTGGATTAGACTTGTAGAGTGGCAAATGATTGCTAACTTGATGAAAATTCTCGAATTTGGCTCGTTTTGGAGGCGGCAAAATGGGTCTTTGAAGGTGAATTCCACCATTGTCGTCTTCTTCATCAGAGGTTCCGCCATAGACTTTACACAGAAGGTCCATTCGATCAAATTCGATCCCCCAATTCAACAAAAATTCAATCGAGCTAAAATTAGGGCAAAATTGAGACGAATTTCTTCAATTGTTCATCAAAAAGTTTGAATATACAGTATATTATTCTTAAGGGACCTGATTGTAATAGTAGAAACTACTAATATTATTCTTAAGGGACTGAAATGTAAGGAAAGAAGACTTCTAGGGCCTGGATTCCTGATTTCAGTTATTATAGCTGCTAACAGCTATGTACTACCTTTCCAGAGGAATGTACAACTCATGTAAGTTTGATTTTACACTTTGTTTGGATGGTGATTATGTATTGTTTGATAATGTGCCGTATCGTGCTGTATTATTTTGATAAATACAATATTTGGACGAATTGTATCGTTCTCATAATTACATGCCGTCAAACATCAACAATTTGAAGGTTCTTTCGAGTCGAGTCTATCGTATAGGGTTTGGCTAGTGCGGCTTACATTTTATATGTGGTTTGCAGGCTATTACACAGTGAGAGTTTACCTAGTGTGCACGGAATGTTCCTCCGAAGGGCAGAGTTTGTGACATAAAGATTGTAGCGGTTATGAGTTATCTTAGGATTTCGAAAAAAATAAAATAAAAATTGAAGGACAAACCTAAAATATATATATATAGGATATGAAACGAAATTATGGTAAAAGGTAGGATAAGTGATAAGATATGATTATTAGTAAATAAATTCAAGATGATAAAAAAAAGAAGAGAAGATAACAATACCATCACACCAATTAGTATTATATAAAATGAGACTTTTATCCTTATGTAATAATGAATATAATGATACGATATAGTAAAATATAAATAATAATCAAAATAAATATTATATTTAAATTAACAATAGAATACAAATCATCATATTAAGGGAACCTAATTGTAATATTAGAAACTACTAATATTATTCTTAAGGGACTGAAATGTAAAGATAGAAGACTTCTGGGGGGAGAGTTTCTGCTTTCAGTTATTACTTATGCTAACAACTAAGTACCATGCTTCCAGCTGAATGTACAACTCATTGTAGTTTGGTTAATTCACCCCAATTCTGTGGATGTTCATTAGTACTCCTACAAACTCCTAAAAAACCTTGTAATAACTTTTTGAGATATCAAATAACTCAAGCAGACAGCTTTGCAAATAACTTTCTAACACATAATAATCATGCATAACGATCCGCAATAAACATGCCAAGTGTCACATGACAGTTATGTGTGATTGATAAAGTGACACATGTCATGTTGTTGAACTTACAACACGAAACATGTCACGCTCAAATTCCTCCACTCTTTTTTCATCATTATATACACCTCTTTCTGACTTTATCATTTGTATGAACCAAGTACAACTCAGTAATTTGATGGTTCGTAATTCTCTATACTGTCATATCAAAAGATCAGATATTCCAAGTAACCATGACATAATCACTTCTCCAGAATCACTTGATAGTAAAATTATAATTATCATATCACTAACCTCAATAGTACAGAGTATTTCTACTATTAGGGGTAGTTTGGTTCAAAGACAAGTTATACATAAATTATAGTGCAAGGATTAGTATCACGAGAATTCGTAATGCAGGGGATGCCATATAACTATGACTTAGATATTATATGTTAAGAAGAGAAACAACAACATACTCAGTATAATCTCATAAGTGGAGGCAGAGGAAAATAGAGACACAAACTCTACCTCTACGTTCTCACGCAGAAAGGTTGTTACCAGACCCTCAACTCAAAGAAAGTAAAAACACAACATTTATGGAGACATAAACAATTGGAGGACAATAAATATGCTGTTGTCTGCAGAAGGGGGTAATTGCCATCAAATTGAAACAATATAAAAAATTGTGTCTGCACAATGAAATAGTAGTAATTAATAAAGAATACAAGTGTTTCTTCAACTTTGTACTATATCTACCTATGTATTGCTAACTATCAACATTGAGGAGCTACAATGTTCTGGTCTACTTGTAAATCCATTCATTTGCACGGCCTCCGGATTCATCCATATCGATGAAAATGCTCACTGCCTGCGGTATATAACAAGAGAGAACACGATCAAAAGCATAGTGAGACAAACTTTCGGTTTGGACTGGCAGAATAATTCACAAGAGTGACATGATATTTGTCATTATAAGTTCATAACAACCTCTGGAATGCAAAATTTGATATATCTACGTTGCTTCATAAACATCACAACTGATAATATCCGAGATTCTTATAAGCTTAGGATAGAGGTTTATGCAGAGCCTTCATAGGACTAGGAAGCAGTGATAACACTACACCTTTATTGTTAGTATCCTACATATGGTATCAGAGACGGAACTAGAATTAGAATTATGGGTTTGTATTCGGAATTCTATCAACATTCCATCTAATTCACTGGTTAAAATCTATTATTTTGTACTACTAAGTGGGTTTTTAACCACATACATGGTCTAAGCCAAAGCTATTGGGTTCTGATGGACCCGTAGCTTATACAATAGGTTCACCCCTGTATGATATGCATTGGATAACAGGGTCATAGTGTATGGAAAATGCGATGAGGCAACCCTCACCCCCACAAACCCTTTCCCACAATCCCCCAAAAGAAAGAAATAAAAGATTATAACTGATCTGTCAATAAAGCATAACTAATACTAACCAAAAAGTGATGAAGGTAATGAGATTAGTATAATCAAAAGTTTTGAGTAGATCAGGTAGAAGATAGCATAAGTATCAGCTAGAACTAATTTACCTTCCCTATCCGAGGCCGCTCTTTCAACTTCTCAAGGCTATTACGAATATGCGAAACAGCTCCCCAACATTTCAATGTGTTTGCCACATCATCTAGCCTCAGTAGGTACTCTTCTTCAGTTAACGGAAAAGATCGCTTTAAAACAAATCATCAAGGCACATTAGACAGAAATCACAGAATTTTTTTAAAATTCTAAACTGAATTTCAACACATTCTAACAGTTACAATTTGTGATTTTGTGTTTTAACAGATCCCAAAGGATTTTGATATCTTCCAGAAAAAAGGGGGGAAAAGGTCACTCGAACATACTAAGTTGTTTCTTCCAACTTATCAGGGCAAGTAATAAAACTCATTTCTAACGCCAAAAGTTCAGTTTATTACTAAGTCAGATGTTCGCTTTATTTGATCAATACACAATGTCGGATATCACAGACCAAGTCACCTCAACTATTCGAGATAGCTGCAGGAGAGCAGTAGTTAGCATGCTGTCTCGAGAAAATTAATATTAGCATCTCATCTAGTGTATCAGTAGAATTTAGTTAAGCTAAATTAAGTTCATCTCTCGGTCTTTTGGTTAATGTTAAATGTTCAATATCATTCCAAGTAATCACCTTTAACTTATATCTCTTTCTGAATGGTAAGATATATTCATCTTCTTAAACACTTGGGGACAAGGTTTAGAAAGGAAAGTGCAGCAGCATCACATCTGATATCATGCTTCTGGTATGCTCCGTCAAAAAGCCCAACCCCAATCATGACGAGAAAGCAAGATGAAAACAAAAGTAGGGAAGGACAAACTGAAACTTTGTTGGTGCTATTTGGTTTGTTTCATATAGAGTGAAGAGTCAAACACACACCTAAAATATCCAAGTTTTTCGAGCTTCATACCTGAACTATCAAGTGGACGAGTTTCCTACCTGAACTATCACCAACTATTTATCAAAACATACCTCAACTATCAATTATTCCCTTTGTGTACCCGAACGATGGTGATATTTCAGGTAGGAAAGGGGAACATCGAATAGTTGAGGTGTATTTATATAAATAGTTGGTGATAGTTCAAGTAGGAAGCTCGCTCACCTAATAGTTCAGGTGTAAAACTCGAAAAACTGAGATACTTTTTAGGTGTGTTTTTGACTATTAACTCTTTGAAACAAGATCTTAAGTATCTGAAGAATAAGGAAATTCAGCCACGGTTTTCAAAGATGAGAGAATACTGAAGTGTGTTCTTCAGAGTGCTGACATCTCCCAAGTGGAAAGTATAAGATAAACAAACTTTGGTTCTTCACATACTGAACGTATGTTTGAGAACTATGTATCACACTGGGGAACATTTTAAAATATTCGTCAAATCAAATGGTAGTAATAGTTTAATGACAACAATCGATCTCATTATGAATGTTAAAGAGATCAGCTAACCTGCTCCCTGTATTTCCACATAACATTTAACGCGAGAAGATTTTTCCCCATGAATTCCTACATAAAGAGGATATAGAGATACAAGTTAAGCATCTAAACAATGTTTATATATTCAACTGCCAAAAAGAAAACTTGCAACATCAATTGGAATAGTTAATTGTTTGAACGATCTTTTTCATGTCAGCTTGATTGGTTAATTTGATCTAAAAGAGCATACAAAAAAAATAATAATCAAGAAATGGTCATTTGAGTAACAGGTTTTAAAGTGGATACAGAAAACTCAAAACCTTATCAAAAGAACTTTATTTTGAAGCACTTTTAATGGGATTTTAAGCCGATTATATTTATTAATAGCATTACACCAACCAATAGATTTTTGAAAGTTTGAAGTTTTGGAGAAGTTGCATGTATCTCTACGGTCAATCAAATACATACTCCCTCCGTTTCAATTTGTTTGTCTGGTTTTGACTTAGCCACGGAGTTTAAGAAAGAAAGGAAACCTTTTCAATCTTGTAGTCTTAAACTAAAGGTATGTAGAATGTAGCAAAATGTCTTTTAATCTCATGGTCTTAAACAAGCCACATGGAAAGTTGGAATTAAAGAATTGTCAAAAGGGAAAGACACATCCTTTTTTGAACGGACTTATAAGGAAAGTAAGACAAGCAAATTGAAATAGAGGGAGTGTTATAAATACATCCGAAATAATGATTAAAGAATAAGGAAAGCAAGTACCTTCTTAATCAATTGAACATCATAGGACCTTCCATATTTATTCCTTATCAGAGCTGCAAGGTCTATTCCACTAAATGCAGAGTCATCCCGCCCGACGATTCTTTCAAGATTACCCCTTAAAATTTCACTATTTACCTGAAAACTAAAAATTAGGATGTTTGTTTGACATTCAGACAATCAGAGACATGCATAGACACGTATAGCGTAGCAACCATGGAATTGCACCAGCAAAGGCATTTTCACTTACAGATTCATTTTCATTTTCTGGAGGATTCTTACTATCTTCTGAGTCATCCGGATCATTTGCATCACCGGTTGCAGCAGAAAAAACTGACCAGCCTTTTCTAGTATTTAGATGGTGGCAGCTATTAAACTTCTGAATTTTTGAAGGAAACAATTCTTTCCAAGAAGATTCTACATCTGTATAACGAAAACATGAAATTTTGCAACTTCTTTCCTTCACAATATGCTCAGGACCTCCTCCTAATGAGCAGATACGAGGGTGGGTCCCCAGAGAACTCGTCATTCTGAAAATTTGGCATAAAAAACGAGTTACTGACCAAGGAAAATTTATTTGGAATTTTCTGAAACATCAAATAGGAAGACACATGTAAAGTTATGAACTTTTAGTCCTAACTCGAAGGACACAATATGTAATTCCATTAGACATGAACGACTGGACATTAAATTTAAGCTTGTGTTTGTCTAGCAGCATAAACAAAGCAATCAGATTGCACGAGATAAGACAGTTGGTTAAAGTAATTGAACTGTTGTAGCTTTAACAATTCACTATGTTAGTATACAAAAACTTTTATGATCATAGTTTTGTGCAGAAAAATTTCAGTTTCAGAAAATCTAACCTCCACATGTTGAAAACCAGTAACAATATAGAACTAGAGAGTTTTAAGATGCAATTAGGCCATACATCAATGGCTAAGTGAAGAAACAATATTTTTTTTTGCTTAATCAATCGTCGGCATAATAAGAAGCTATTAGAAGCCTAGTATATTGCAATGAATTAACTAAAGAAAGAGGGGTAAACAAGGGTTGATAACAATAGTTTCAAAGGCGCGCTTAAGCACTGAAGTTGTAGATATTTCAACAAGAATAAACTCTGGACTACTCAGTATAGACTCATTAAAAGAATTACTTTTAGGTTAAACTAACTATACATGAGTCTAAAAGCCATTCACCCTATGTATCAAGAAGACGCTAAGCATCTATGTTGCTCGGACTCTTTGAAAATGTCAACAACTGTGTGCCGGACTGTTCAAAAGTAGTGCATTTTTGGAAAATCTGGCACAGGTGCGGCAATATTTTGGAGAGTCCTAGCAACATAGCCAGGCAGATATAATACACATCAATTTTCGTGCTTATTATTGTATCCTTGCACCTCCATCCAACACTTTGCGCGAATATTTTATATGCATAAGCTTTGACAATTTTAATGCCATAAGCCCATAACACACACCTACTGTCCAACACATGTACTTAGTTCATGGTAGCACATGCTCAAACATAAGGTTCATGACAAGTCAGATCGGAAACCATAGCTGCTTTAAGAAACATGTATACGATAAGCTCATTCTACCAGAAACCCACCCCTGCACCTTCTGGATAAGCACAAACTGACTATGTAAAATGTTGTTCCTCCAAATTTTTCTTGCTCTTTCATAAAGTAGGATGTTGTAGCCACTACAAGTTATTCTTAGCTAGGCTAGTGTACATCATTTGATTCAACATCAAGTTGTCATAATTCATTATAGCTATATTAAAAAAAGGAAAAAAAGAAGAAGCTAGAGCTACTTCATAATGCATCAACGTGGACCTTCTCCAAGGAGCACTACCAATATTTCGTACATCATCAAGTGATGTACTAAATTCATATAACGAGTTATATATTCGATGTCAAATTCAAATTCCATTAACTTCATATTCTAGCTGCACCCAAGGGTGTGTGGCCTACTAATCACGAGGTCTCAGGTTTAAATCCTAGTGAAGACAAAAATACGGTGATTTCAATCACCCTATCCGTCTATGCCTTAGTGGACAAATCTACATGTACCTGTTGTCGATGGGAGGCAGCACTCAAGTTGGCAAGTACACCACAGCTATAAAATTAAATTCTAGCTCCACCTACTCCATTTCAATATTTACAAACTATAAATTTACAACCCAACAACGCAAAGAAGTGCTAAAATCCCGAATCCATAAACTTCAAATCCTAAGCCCCCTCAAATCAAGTATCTTTTAACTAAGCACATACCTTACTTTTGATACACAATGAGGAAAAACAAAACCTTGTCATACAACTATATTTCACCCCTCTTTACAAAACACTTAACAAACCAAAATTCCACAACCCCTTCAATAAATCATCAAAAATTTCCAACAAAATAAAAAAGGGAACTTTAGAAATCAAGATTCAAAATAGATAATTGGATAAAATTGACAAAAAAAATAAAAAATAAGTGGGAGAGGAAAATACCTGGTAGAAGCAGCAGAGTTTGTTGTTGTGAGGCCCCAGAAAGAGCTAGTTGAAGGCATAAGAGCTTTAAATTATGGTTGCTTTTACTTCCACAACTAGAAATCAAATACTCCCTCCGTTTCAATTTGTTTATCCTATTTTAATTTATGTAATATATATCAAATTAAATTAAAAATTATAATTTTAAATATGCTAGGTAAAATATAGAAATAAAATAAATTATTTCCTTTTATAAACATATAAAAAAAATAGAACAAAAAATTAAAACGAAATAACACGTAAGAGAGATATGAGATTTGTTTTTCTCATTTGTATGTGTGGGGCAAAATGGATATGGAGAGTAGTTTGGTGGAAGAGAATGCCTTACACGTCATAAACAAGTGTGAGATTTTTTATATATTTTATAATTATATTGTAAATAATTTGTGCGTAATTTAATTAATTTTATAAAATATTTAACACTTGTCACTAATAATAAAAATAAATATCATATATTTTTAAAAGTGTTTAATGTCTTGTATGTAGGCGGGATTTTAGAAATCATGATCTTTATTGACTAGTATGTCATACTCTTGATTTTTCTTTTGTTAATATCAGCTATACTCAAAATTTATTGATCCAACTTTAAATATCCATTATGTAAATTTTGAAATGACTTAGAATTTGTGTTTGATATCAACATTAAAACTTGACGAAATTGAAATTTAAAAATCATACATTGGAGAATAAATTTGTACAAATTATTATAACAATAAAACATTTTTTAATGAGTATCGTGTTTGAATTATATTTTTACAATAAATGAGTTAATTTAGTTTTTTGAAATTATCCCTTAATAAAAATAATTTCATACTCAAAATTTTACAAATTCAAGATAATTGATGTTATTTGAATCCAAAACAATTGACTTCTGGTTAAGGACGAGGCAACGAGAAGTCTTCTCACTTTTACCTCTATCCTTACATTTTTAATTTCCAAGTTGTCCCATTTATTTCCTATTATTTTTATTATCACTATATTTGACTTTTCAAGTTGTTTTTTTCTTGAATTATAATATTCAAAGAATTTTATAGATATTACCGGAAAGAAATTTTGAAAAGGGAATTATGTCGTTATACATTTTGGTAGAAATAGAACCAACAACCGTAATACAGCGGTTGACGCCGTGAAAGGTGGTCGGAATCATGGATTTTGCGGACTCCGCCACCACCTCTACGACGGCGATGAGGTCCTCCACGTCCGCCGCCGATGATGACATTCTATATCCGGTATGTTTTACATGAATTTCTGCTCATCGTTGACGATCAATTTTTTTTCTATATATCCCCATTTTGTTTCCTTTTTATCGATTATTATTACTGTATAATGCTTGATCAGTGGATCTGAAGAGAAAAAAAATTGATTTTTTTCTGTTATTTTGAGTAATTTGATAATTTTTTTGTCTTTTTTAATTTTTGTGTGTATGGGGGTGGGGGAGGGTGGGGTGGGGTGGGGATATGCTTTCCTGCGTTTGAGAATAGGAGGTTGGAATTTGTATAGCAGCGATTGTATTTTCCCTTTTTGTACGGGTAAAAGTTGGTAGATAGAGTTATCTATATTGCTGGTGGAAGTGGCAAGTATCCGTGCAATTAGTTGAGGTGCACGAAAGCTGGTGTGGACATCATTGTCATAAAAGAAAAAGTTTTATACCATTTGTCTATTTCTTTTACTTTTGTCTGGCTAGCTTGCTGCCTTGCGTGCTGCCCAACTAGTTCACTAAGTTTTTCATCCTGCTTAAGCAATATGGGAGGAGGATGTTTTGTCATGCGTTCTTTAGTGTTTGTCTTGGCTTCTTCAATCATGTCTTTTTTAATTTTTTGAACTGTTTTGTAATGCTTTTACTCGAGCCGAGGGTTCTATTGGAAACAAACTCTCTACCTCCCAAGGTAGGGGTAAGGTCTGCCCATAAACTACCCTCCTCAGATTCCACTTGTTGGATTATATTGGGTATGCTGTTGTTGTTGTTGTTGAGCAATATAAGAGGGAATCACATGGTTTTTTTGCCTCTATTGTTACCACTTGTCTGCTCTTATCATTGAAGTATTTGCTTTTGAAAAGCTGTATCTATGGTTGGAGGTAGACGTAAATGAGGTAACTTAACATTTGAGCAAGCCTCACTCGTTAACTCAGAAGCATTTAAGCTTCTCTCAAAGTTGATTTCAATAATTTCCTATCCTCTTTGGCTAAGTTGTATCTCCGGTATGCTTAGATGCATTTTTGCTCATCGTTGGCAATCATTTTTGTCTATATAGTATGTACCCTGATTCTGTTTCCTTCTTATCATTTTAATATGCTTGGTCAGTGGACTTCCTTTTACTCTTAAGTAATTGATCAAGAACGTCTTCTTTTTCTTTTTGGTATGTGTGCTTGCATTTGAGTACAAGAGGTTGGAATTTCATAGCAGGGATATTCCTTTTCCCTGTTTTGTTTCCTTTCTTTCTCCGTTTTTTTTTTGTTCTGATAAAAGTTTTACACCACTTGTCTACATTTTTTGATTAACCTTGTGTTTGACTTGCTTGCAAGCACCTCAACTATTTCACTGTCTGTCTACCGACTACCAGGACTTAGCCAAATGGAAGATGTAGCTTTTTTGCCTCTGTTGAAAGTTGATACCATTTGTCTACTTTATTGTTAAATAATTGCTTTTGAAATGCCCTACCTATGGTTGGAGGTGGAGATAACGTATCATTTAAGCAAGTCTCACTCGTTACTCAGTAGCATTTAAGCTTCTCTCAAAGTTGATTTCACTAATTTTCTATCTCTTTTTTTCTCAGTTGTATCTCCGGTAAGCTTACATGCATTTTTCACTCATTGTTGGCGATCATTTTTTGTCGATAAACCCCATTTTTGTTTCCTTCTTATAAGTTATTAGACGATACTTGATCAGTGGATTTTCTGTTATTTTTGGTAATTGACCAAAATTTCATCTTCTTTTTCTTTTCGTATGTGTGCCTGCCTGTGTTTGAGTATCTTCATAGCAGGGATTTCTTTTATCCCCTTTTTGTTTCCTTTCTTCCTTCGTTTGTTTTTGGTTCCGATAAAACTTTTTCTATTCTTTTTTTTTTAATAACCTTATATTTGGCTATCTTGCAAGCACCTCAACTATTTCACTGAATTTGGCTTCTTATAAGTACCCCTAAATCTGTCTACCATGTCTTAGGTGAATGGAAGGAAATCACATAGCATTTTTGCCTCTGTTGACATGATTTTTCTACTTCCTTTTATCATTGAAGTAATGCTTTTGAAGTGCCCTACCTGTGGTTGGTAGAGATAACTAACCATTTCAGCAAGTCTCACTC
>JAJOOH010011345.1:0-49945 GCA_029582605.1 Solanum gracilifrons | reverse complement strand
CATTCTTCTTAGGTATACATATGTAAAGGACTACATGTACAAATCTTTGCAAGTTACTGACACTAATTTATTCAATGCTTAGTGTTGATTGTAGAATCTTTTTTTGATTATAGATAATCGATTATATATGTACAAGTTCAGTATCAGAAGAAGAGAAATACAAATTGGTAGATGAAATATCAAGTAGTTGCTATTAACAAGGACCTTTGCTTATTGAATATAGACGTCAATCGCCAGATGAGCTGGCAAGTATAACAAGCTATTTCGATGATATTATGCTAATCCATTGTTAAATAGGATTAGAGACAGCGTTCTCCTGTTTAGTTAGGGATGGATTTTTACTGTTTAGTGATAGAAACTGTCCAGATAAACATTGTTAAGTTTCAAATTTTTCGAAGTATGGGTCTAGATCAAAATCCTCATCATGTCGTAAGATATATTGATCCAAAGAACTTACTTGTTATGCTCCTATCTAAATTGATGCTAGGTTGTTTCATAGAGATGTGGTTAGCTCGACCACATGATGAACATGTTTGAAGCTAACTAAATGTCAACTATTTAAGGGAAAGTTGTCATCACACATTTCTCACTTGTTTAAAAGAGCTTCTTATTAAGTAAAATTAGGGATAGATATTGAATGTTTAGTGACAGACATTGTCCATCCTTAAGTAGAATTAAAAATGGATTTTACTGTTTAATGACAGAACATGTTTGTCCAGCTTCAATCTTATTAGAACTCTAGAGCTATGTGGTCTGGTCCTTATGCAGATTTAGTGCACCAAAAAATGACATTTTGTAGAATCTACTCTTCTACCAGATAAGAACTCTCAAACTATTATGATCATCAAGCACTTCAGCTTATATAGACATTTTAAAGGATAACTAATGTTAGAAAACTTTTTAAATTAGCTTGAGAAGGCATAATATTCCAACTCTAACAAATTTCGTGATAAGAGAAATGGAGTTTAAAGAATCAACATATGATATGGGATATCTTATGATAATTTGCAAAATTTAAAGGCTTGACAATAAATTTTAAGAGATAAGAACAAAGTACTCATCCTCACAGTCTGACAACCTAATAATGTTCAAGTAAGGAGCTAATGAGATCATGTAATTTACAAGATGGAAGTGACCGAAAGAAGAATGAAATTATTTTACTCCTTCAAACACCAAAACTAACTTATATTACTACAGATTCCTAATGCAAGTCATAAGATAAAAATGTAGGCATTTTTTCTGTCTATTTGATTGAAAAATGAGACAGAATATGAAATATAGTGATTATTAATCCTAGTATACAAATTGGAGTTAAGCAATTAACTAATAACCAAAAAAACGCCCAATAGAAAATTTGAAGATGACAACAATAGTCAAAACTACATCTAAATGCCTCATTTACTATGAAATAGCAATTAATATCTTAAAGAAAGACTTACAGTGGAAAGACAGCAATATTTTGCCGCCCGATAAGGAGTGAAAAACCCACCATAAGTGTTGGTAGATTGGAAACAGTAAGACGCTTGCAGAACATGCTAACTCTATCAAATAAAAATGCTAAAAAAATCACTGTGACAATCCTAGTATAAACAAAGTTTGATCACTTGTTAAACCTTTTCTTTATACCTCCGGAGCTCTCACATTTTTCTCCTTTAATGACTTGAATCTACAACCTTTTGCTCCTTTAATGACTCAAATCCACAACCTTTTAAGGTAGGAGTCAGAATGTACCTGCAATCCCACTTGTTAAACTCTACTATACACACATGACATAAACCGAAAAAATATGGTTAGGTGAGTGAAACCGGAAAAATTGTTAATATCCCAATATAGTGCTTACTTTTTGGAGGTAGAAACATAAGAACAAAACATTAAATAAAACTTTGGTATTAAAAAGTAAACATGTATTGCATTAAAACTAGTCTCAGTAGAAACAAACCAAAAGCTAATACAACCTAACAACTGTTTAATACTTTAACGATCGAAGACATCTAAAGTTGGTACGATATTTTTATTATTACTAAAAGAAGGAGCCACAATAACTGAAAAATAAACCTTTGAACTTCCCTATAATTGAATCCACAGATCTCTTCTTTATTTATACTTTCTTAAACTATGGGTGTTTATTATGACTAAGTAGCAAAAACCAGAATACATAACATGAAAATCAAAGAAAATAAAAAAAGACAAGCCAATGGTGGAGATATATTTAGTCCTCTACAAATAATTGGTGAATGAGTACCAAGAACTACAATACAAATGACAAAAACAAACACTAAAATGATAGAAGATGAGATTGTTATAACAACTCAAACTGGAAGAAATATTGCCAGTGCAACATGAACTCCTCGGTGTAACATTTTGTGCTCCAAACTGCATACGATGTTATTTGTTTTAGATGACCTTTAATTTGTGATCCACCAACTTCAGCAGAGACAAAAAACAAAGCATAATCGCCTTGACAATGCTTGTATTTATCAAATTTAATTTAAGGGAACTAAATTTTAGCAGCTACAATACCTGATTGTCAGAAACTAGTAGGACTTGTGAATAGACCTCATCAAAAGTGGCATACACCTAAAATCGAACACATCGAAACCAAATACTAAACATTTATTCAATATCTTCTACAATTTCCATACAGTAAACTAATCAATTTGCAATTTTGTCGATCCTCTTTGATGCGTGAGAAAACCTTCTGGCGAAATTGGGGCAAAAGGAAACCCTTGTAGACAAATCCTACATACTGCAACAATTTTTTCAATCAAAATGGAAAACCGCAACAACAGAACTAACGGGAGGCGATGGCCGAAGAAAATCATACTGGTGCGCCATGGTGAAAGTAAAGGTAATGAAGACAAAAATGTGTACACCGTCATACCTGACCATAGAGTGCAACTTACAAAGAAAGGCCAACAGCAAGCCAAAAATGCTGGAGAGCTTATCCGAAGCGTGGTTGGAAACTCCAAAGTTTATTTTTTTGTATCTCTATTCTTGCGCACTCATCAGACATTGAAATATATAAGTTCGTCATTTTGTAGCAACAAAATCATTGGGGTAAGAGACTAATTCAGGTTGAGAGAAATGGATTATGCCAAATTTCAGACTATAGAGATGATGGAGAAGTATAAGAAGGAATGAGAGAGATATGGCAAGTTCTTCTACCACTTTCCCCATGGAGAATCCACCTCTTATGTCTAAAGAAACATATTGAATTTCTCAAAAATTTCAGATCTAGGGCAACTAGAATCTCCTTTAGAGACTTGGAGAGTTTTTTTTATTGTTTATGAATTTTATTTTTTGGCCAAATAAAAATAGGAGGGAGAGTTAAATTTGTTGGAGGGAATAAAACATTTTAGTGAAAATTATGAGGCCACACTTGGCAAGTGTTGTTTTTATAATTATAAAAATAGCTCACTTCAAAAGTGTAGTCATTTATATAATAAAGTGTTGTCAATTATATCACGATGTGACAACACTTATAAAGTGTAGCCTATCCTACGAAAGAGCACGTTTTACAAGTGTTGCCAATATTATCGTGGCCAAAAGCTAAAAACTAAGGCTACACTTTAAAAGTGTATCCTTAAAAGGTTTAGGCAACACTTTACAAGCGTTGTCTTGATTAGTGTGGATTTAGGCCTAAAATGGTGTAGTGTTGTACGATAGTTGAGTCCAGCTTCCCAAGGAAAGTTTTACACTAGTTGAGTCCGGCTTTCCAAATGGGTTCCTCCTACCTTTGTTGAGTCCGAGTTCCCAAAGTATGTATCTTATGAGATGGAAACCTTATACCTTATATGAGTCTGGGTTTCTAGTAGCAATCTCACTATCCCATAAACTATGTGGCCACATAGGTATTTCACTAGTGGATCCACCTAAACTAAGAGTATGGTTCTACCTTAGGCGAGTAGGACAACCCCTTTTCGGTGTGGGGTAGACATCGGATTCCATGGTAAGCTCACATGGTCTATGTCAGTTAAGGCTTATTACCCATTATGAAAATAGTATGAACAATAAGATTGAATAGGTGACGCTTGAAAAGTGTTGCCTTAGATCAAAGGCTACGCTTCTTTTGGCCACTCCCTCAAAAGTGTTGCCCAAAGTCAAAAAGTGTGGCCTTTGATCAAATGCCACACTTTTTGATAGGTTAGGCCACACTTTTTTGGGGTGGTTGAAGGTCTAAAATGTTGTAGTGAAATGAAGGGTCTCTTTTGAGGACTTGATCATGAGGACCCTCATGACCAAGTCTGAAACATTGTGGATGTGTGTGGGCCATTTTCTTTCAAGAACATCACTCGGGAGTCAATCCGACTTTATTTGTTCCCTTTTTCTCCAATGGGGGAAGCAACAAAGTGGTTGGCCAATTTAACAAGGGAATCAATCACTTCTTTGGAGAAGCTCAATGATGCATTTTATGTAAGGTTTTTCCCTCCCTTGAAGATGGTGAAGTTGAGGGAAAATATTCACAACTTCAAGGGAGTGGATGGTGAACCTATTCACGAGACATGGTTGAGGTTCTAGAAGTTGTTTCTCCAATGTCTAACTCACGGACTATCGAATAATGTGTTTCTACAATATTTATACGAAAATCTTGACTTAGTCAAAAAGGGTATGGCATACCAGCTCATTCGAGGAGAAATCATGCAACAACCATTTGACATAGCATTTACCCTTCTTCATGAGATGAAAAAGATGCATCGAGCTTGGCACACTAGATAATATCAGGTGACTCCATTGAACTTTGGGATGACGAAGGAACAAATGTAAAAGAATCAAGAGCGGGATGAATGCATTGCCATAATGATGACGAAAATGGACCTATTGATGAAACATGTCATGGGAAGTGGTTCCAAGGCTGTGAATATGGTCAGAGTCAGTGGAGTAAATCTTGATGAAGCGCACTTTGAATCTATGTACAATGAATAAGTGCATTTCTTGGCAAATCAGACATGAGGTTTTCGTCCGAACTATCAAAGGCTGGGCGGGAATCAGGTTGGAACATGGATCGTGATGACTATTAGAGAGACTAATATAGGGGATGGCGTGACCGTGGTACGAATTGGAGGGAGCGAGATGGCGACAAAGATCGATACATGCCTCCCCATGAGCGTCAAAATCCAAAAGATCGAAGGGTTGATCCTGGAAAAGTTTCTATAACACTCCGGAAATTATAAGGCTAAACTAGAGTTTAAAGTGAGGGTTATAGTCTTGGATGTAAGTCCCCATACTTAAAAATAAAGAGTTTCATGTGGGGACATCAAGGTACGACCTCCAAGGACCAACCATGGGTCCGTGAGGAGGTCCCCTAAAAACTTCCTAAGCAGTAATATATGGAGGGAACCTACGCCCCATAGGCCAGTCCATGGTCGTGGGTGAGGGGCCATAGGTCAAGCCCTAAAAACTACGTCTCTGAACCCCAACCCACGCTTCACCAGCACGGGCCATGGGTCCAACCACGGTCCATCGGTGAGGAGCGTGGATGGGGCCTCGAAACTGCTTTTTAATAGTTAAGTGTAGGGGAACTTTTGGGTTTTCCAGTTTTAATTAATATTAAGTGATGTCATTTTAGCCTAAATTACATCACCTATATAAAGATTTTAAAACCCTAAAGTCTTTTAACTCATTCTTCCAATTCCCAAAAGAAAGACCCAAATCCTCTCCAAAAACTCTCTCTAGAAAACTCAAAGAAGAAGAAGAAGAAGGTGAAGTCTAGGGTTGAAGAATAAAGGAGAATTACATCAAATTATTAGGGCTTTGTGATTGAGGTATGGTGGTTTTCATCCATGGTAGCTTTCACCCATGGAGCCCTCTCAAAATCTTAAATTTCAAATGGTAGATTTCCCATTTAGCTAGGGTTTTCTTCATTCACCATGTGTTCTTTGATGTAATGATTTTAATGGTTTTATTATGTATATATATTCATGAATTGATGATCTACAATGATTTTATGATACTTCCCATATTAACCCATGCAAATCCCTATATTTCTATAAATTGTGATCTTATAGGTTGGGTTGTTGATTGAGAAAGAGGTGTTTTTATGATCTAATGTATGAATTGATAGAACTACATGAAATTATGATGAAATCCCTATATAATGCTTAAATTCTATATTTGGTGAGTAATTATGGCTTTGAAGCTTGGAGGGGCAAAGTGTGAGTTTATGCATGATCTTATAAACCATATGTAAATGCTTTAGGAGTGCTTTGAGAGTAAAGTTTCAAGGATAATTGTGTTGTTGTGTTGATTGAAATATTATTCTCATGAGACACTTACAACCATGATGTGAAAGGTTTTCTCACATAGAAAGAATTCTTATGTTGAAAGGCTCCTTCTCACCTAATTGAATCAATGAATAAGAGCTATCCTAATGAACTAATGTAGATTGATTTTCATGGACATTCTTCCATGAGATAAGAGTTAAGACTTAATAAAGTATTACGTGGGAATTATTCTTAGCACTGAGTGGATATTGATAATGAGATGGAAGCTCTCCCGTGAGTGGAGGTCAAGTTTCTAGAAGAGGTCTCATGAGATGGAAGCTCTCCCGTCAGTAGAGGTCGGGTTTCTAGTAGCTATCTCTGTATCCCATAAACTTTTGGCCCCCATAGGATATATAGCTAGTGGATCCACGTAAACTAAGAGTTCGTGGTTCTACCTTAGGAAAGTAGACGAACCTTTTTTGGTGTGGGACACACTGGGTGATCATTTTCTATCTCACATGGTCTCTATGTAGGTTAAGGCAATTTTTTGACAATAAGAACATGAATAATGAACTATGGTTACTAAAGAGACTTTGATTATGATTTCAAAGGTTTTAAGATGGTATTGACTTATGTTGTCCATGATTATGACTTATGACTTCTATTTTCTTTTATGATGTTCAAACTTGGCAAATGACATACTTTCAAAAGAAATCTCCCTTTTCACATGTTTATAATGTTTGTATGCATGGCTACCTTTCTTAGTACATTTTTGTGCTAACCCCTACTTTTCCTACATTTTCCCAAGTGAAGGGTCTGGTTCTCAAGATGATCATTCTAGTGGCTAGTGCTTGGACTTTGCTACCTTCCAAGCTTGTTGGTGAGTCCTCATGGTTCGAGGATGGATTTTTTCTCATAATGTAGTTTCTTTTATTGTATTTCAATTTTTGGACATGTTGTATGGGCTAGACCTTATTTCATTCAAGTATTGTAATAGATGGCTATATTGAGACAAGTCTAGACTTCTACTTTCATTTATGAAAATATTTTAAGACTTGAAATGTATTTTTACTTGTTATTGTTCTATGCTTATGTTATGATATGCTAAGTGGCTAACATGGAGCCGTTCGGGCATCTATATGCCTTGTTACATCTAGGGGGTACCCTGGGTCATGACAAACTTGGTAATCAGAGCACAAGGTTTAGAATGATTTTATGATGATGTCTCATAAGCCAGGTCTAGTAGATCATTGTCTATAAGTTTGAAACATGCCACATTTATGAATGAGAGGCTACAAGATGATTAGGAAACTACACTTCTTTCATTACTCTTAAGTTCTGCCATAGAGTCTAACTTTATAAAGTCCCTCTCCTAATCATTCTCTTGAAGATATGAATTCACGAAGGGCTAAACCTAAGAGGAGGGAGGATGACAATATGAATCAAGGAGCTCCTCCTCAAGCTAATCAAGCTCTGATTGATCCTTTTGCTATGTCAAATGTGGAGGTTAGGTCTGTTTTTCAAATGTTGGCCCAAGCTTTGACAACTCAAGCTCAAGCTATGACGGCTCAGACAAATAGAGATGTTCTGACTCAAGTGAGTCCTAATGTGAACTTGGCGTCCTAAATTGTTAGGGATTTCGCAAGAATGAACCCTCCTAAATTTCATGGCTCCAAAGTGGAAGAGGATCCTCGAAGGTTTATCGATGAGGTTTATAAAGTACTTGCTATTATGGGGGTGTCTTTGGAAGAGACGGCGGAGTTAGCCGCGTACCAACTAAAAGATTTGGCTCAAGTATGGTATTATTAGTGGAAGGGAGGGAGACCCGTAGGAGCGGGCCCAGTAGAATTGGAATTGTTTAAATCGGCATTTCTTGATAGATTCTTTTCCTTAGAGTTGAGGGAAGCAAAGATGCAAGAGTTCATTAACCTTCGTCAAGGAGGTATGAGTGTGAAGGAGTATGATCTAAAGCTCACCCAATTATCTAAGTATGCTCCAACTATGGTGGCGGATTCAAGGGCTAAGATGAACAAATTTGTGATGGGAGTGTCTGACATAATAGTCAAAGAATGTCATACGGAAATTCTTATCCCGGATATGGATATTTCACGTCTCATGGTGCATGCCCAACAAATGGAAGAAGAGAAACTCAAGGAAAAGAATAGGGAGGTGAAGAGAGCTAGGACCGATGATGGGAACTTCTCCAATGCTAGGTCTAATGGACAAGGTCGACCAAGGATCAAACAAAGGTTCTCCGGTCAAGATTCATATAGTACTCCTCCTAATTCTAATAAGGAAAGGGTTTCTAACCCTAAATCTCAGGGAGAAAATGGAGGTGGTTCTTATTTTTCTAGATCTACATGTGTCAATTATGGAAAGAAACATGATGGTAAGTTCCTAATCGGCACCAACAGGTGTTTTAGTTGTGGGATGCTTGGCCACAAGATGATAGATTGCCCCATGCTTGCGGCAAAGAGAAGGGATGGTAAACAAGCTCCTACAAGCAGATCAAACTCCAATGCCCTAAAGCAAAACTATTTTTATGCTCTTCAATCCCGAGGTGACCAAGAGAGCTCCTCGAATATTGTTACTGGTATGTTAAAAGTGTTTCTTATTGATGTGTATGCCTTGTTAGATCTTAGTGCTAATTTGTCCTTTGTGACACCTGATGTGGCCATGAAGTTTGATATGTTCCTCGAAGTATTATTGGAGCCTTTTTTGGTCTCTACCCCGGTTGCTGACTTGGTGGTTGCTAACAGAGTCTATAGGAGATGTCTCGTTTCCTTATCCCATGAAGTTACTTTCGTTGACTTGGTAGAGCTTGGCATGTTAGACTTTGATGTGATTCTTGGTATGAATTGGTTGCATGCATCTTATGCCTCTATCGATTGTAGACCTCGGGTAGTTAGATTCCAATATCCGAATGAGCCTATATTAGAGTGGAAGGGGGTAATTCCATGCGTAGAGGTCAATCTGTCTCTTGTCTCAAAGCTAGGAAGATGATCTCAAAAGGGTGTATTTACCATCTTGTTAGGGTGAGGGATGTTGAATCCGAAACCCTTTCTCTAGAGTCGATTCCGGTAGTTAATGAGTTCCCAGAAGTTTTCCCCCATGATTTGCCCGGTTTTCCTCCAGAGCGGGAAATAGATTTTGGTATTGACCTTTTATCGGATATGCAACCTCTGTCAATTGCTTCTTATAGAATGGCTTGATGGAGTTAAAAGAGTTGCAAGAGCAATTGAAGGATTTTCTAGATAAAGGTTTCATCTGATCGAGTATCTCTCCATAGGGTGCTCCCGTGTTGTTTATTTGAAAGAAGGATGTGTCTCTTAGAATGTGCATTAACTATCTTCAATTGAATAAAGTGACCATCAAGAACAAATATCCTCTTCTGAGAATTGATGATTTGTTTGACCAACTTCAAGGGGCTAGTTATTTCTCTAAGATTGATCTTCGTTCGGGTTATCACCAATTGAGGTTGAGAGGGGTTGATATTCCTAATATTTCTTTCCGAACTCAATATGGTCATTATAAATTCCTAGTAATGTTGTTTGGGTTGACTAATGCTCCAGCGTCGTTTATGGATATAATGAATAGAGTGTTTAGGCATACCTAGACATGTTTGTGATTGTGCTTACCGATGATATTTTATCTATTCAAGGAGTGAGAATGAACATGTGGACCATTTGAGGATTGCGTTGCAAGTTCTTAAGCACTAATAACTTTTTGCAAAGTTTAGCATGTGTGAATTTTTGTTGAGGTCTGTAGCTATCCTTCGTCAAATTGTGTCAAGCAAGGGTATTGAGGTTGATCATAAGAAGATGGATGCGGTCGATCTCTAACTCCCTCCGACATTAGAAACTTTTTGGGTTTGGCCGGTTACTATAGAAGATATTTTGATGGGGTTTTCCTCAATTGTTTCTCCTTTAACGGCTTTGACTCAAAAGAAGGCTAAGTTTGTGTGGTCAGAAGCTTGTAAGAAAAGTGTCCTAGAGTGAAAAGATAGACTTACTTCTGCTCCGGTATTGACCTTACCAAAAGGTACCGATGGTTTTGTGGTGTATTGTGATGCCACTTGGGTGGGGTTGTGATGTGTGCTCATGCAGAACGGTAAAGTGATTGCCTATTCTTCAAGGCAACTTAAATTCCATGAGAAGAAATATCATACCTATGACCTTGAATTAGCCGCGGTTGTGTTTGCCTTAAAGATAAGGAGGCATTATTTTTATGGGGTCCCTGTGGATACTTTCACTGATCACAAGAGACTTCAATATGTGTTTAGTCAAAAGGACTTGAACCTTCGACAAAGAAGGTGGTTAGAACTCTTGAAGGATTATGACATGAGTGGCGTTTATCACCCTGGCAAAGCTAATGTGATAGCGGATGCACTTAGTAGATTGTCCATGAGTAGTGTGGCTCATGTAGAGGATGAAATGAAAGAATTGGTTTGTGATGTGCATAGGTTGGCCCGATTAGGTGTTCAACTAGTGGATTCAACTAAGATTTATGTCATGGTCCATAATGGTTCCAAATCGTCCTCTGTGATGGATGTGAAGTCTAAGTAAGATCTTGATCCTATATTAGTTGTGTTGAAAGAGTCGGTACTTAAAAAGTCCATTGAGGCTTTCTGTCAAGTAGGAGATGTGGTGCTTAGGTACCAAGGTCGGTTATGTGTTATGGATTGTGATGGTTTGAGGGAAATTTTTTTAGAGGAAGCTCATAGTTCTTGGTTTTCAATTCATTCGGGAGCCACCAAAATGTACTGTTATCTATGGGAAGTCTATTGGTGGAATGGTATGAAGAAAGATATTGTGGTATTTGCAAATGCCCTAATTGTCAACAAGTTAAGGTTGAGCATTAATGGACGGGAGGCTTATCCCAAGATATAAGTATTCCCACTTGGAAGTGGGAAGATGTAAATATGGACATTATTGTGGGTTTGCCTCGCACCCGAAGGCAACATGATTCTATTTGGGTCATTATAGATCAGATGACAAAATCAGCCAACTTTATTCCCGTCAAGTTTTCTTTTTTGGCAGAAGACTATGCTAAGTTGTATATAAGGGAAATGGGGAAGTTCCATGGAGTTCCTCTATCTATTATTTCCGATCAGGGTACTCCATTTACTTCTCACTTTTGGAAGTCATTCCAAATAGGACTTGGTACTAAGGTTATGCTTAGCACAACTTTTCATCGCCAAACCGATGGGAAAGTGGAGCGTACCATCCAAACATTGGAAGATATGCTGAGGGCATGTGTAATTGGGATGACCACTTGCCATTAATAAAGTTTGCCTACAATAATAGGTATCACTGAAGTATCGGTGTGGCTCTTTTTGAAGCCTTGTATTGTAGGAGATGTAGGTCTCCAATCGGTTGGTTTAAGGTGGATGAAGTTGCTTTGATAGGTCCCGAGCTAGTGTATGAAGCCATTGAGAAAGCCTGGCTTATTAGAGAAAAATTGAGAATGGATTAATGAAGAAAAAAGTCTTATGCAGATGAGAGAAGAAGGGATTTAGAATTTGAAATTAATGATTGGGTTTATTTGAAAATATCACCCATGAAGGGTTTGTTGAGATTTCGCAAGAAAGGGAAACTTAGTCCCCAGTATGTAGGACCATATAAAATTTTGAAACATATTAGGAAGGTTGCGTATGATTTGGATTCGCCAAATGAGTTTGCCCCGATTTAGAATCCATTATTCCCCTAGAAGGGTTGGGATTTAACGAAAGTTTTACATATGAAGAGGTTTCGGTAGAGATCCTAGACCGGCAAGTCAAGAGATTCAGAGACAAGGAAATAGCTTCCATGAAGGTTTTAAGGAGAAATCACTTTGTTGAGAGTGCTTCTAGGGAGGCCGAGGCTGAGGCTGTTATGAACTGCCGATATCCTCATCTCTTTCCTTCTACTCCTATTCAAGCTTGAGGTAAGTAGTTCCTCTTGAGTTTTAGTGTTTTTGGGAGTTATGCATGTTATATGTGTTTTTCCATGATTTCCTTATGTTATGCATGTTCTTGAGAAATTCATGTTTAGTAAGAAAATGAGTTTTTATGATTGATGTTCCTCATGTTGTTGTGCATTGAGTATGAGCAGCCTATTTGACTTCATGAAATGAATTGATGAACATGCTTTATATGTATATGCTTTTATTAAAGAGAATGGCCTAATGGTTTCATGAGATTATGTTGAGCATGCTTTAAAGCTTGGAGAAGGTAGTTCCTCCTATGAATATGAGAAAGGTTGAATTTTCATGTAGAATGGGTTGTTAGATGTAGTTCCTACTTCCTTATGTTGCATTGATTATGTTTGAGATGGAGTTGAAGTTTCCTCCTTTGAATTGTGCATCATTTCGATGTTTCATGCATGATGGGATGCTATTCTTGAGTCTTTACTTCCATAAGGTATCTAGATCGTCATTCGAGGACGAATGTTCCCAAGGGGTAGAAATCGTAACACTCCAAAAATTAGTAGACTAAACAAGAGCTTAACGTGAGGGTTCGAGTTTTGGATATAACTCCATGTATTTAAAAATAAATGGTTTCTTGTGGGGACGTCAAGGTACAACCCCCAAGGACCAATCATAGGTCCTTGAGAAGGTCCCCTAAAAACATCCTGGGCGGTAACCTACGCCCCGTAGGTCAGTCCACGGTCATGGGTGAGGAGGTCGTAGTCCAAGCCCTGAAAACTAGGTCTTTGAACCCCAAACCATGCTTCACCAGCACGGGTTGTAGGTCCAACCACGGTTTGTCAGTGAGGAGCATGGATGGGACCTAGAAACTGCTTTTTGGAAGTTAACTTTAGGGGCACTTTGGGGTTTTCCAATTTTGATTAAAATTGAGCGATGTCGTTTTAGCCTAAATTAGATCACGTATATAAGGATTTTAAACCCCTAAATTAAGTCTTTTAACTCTTTCTTCCAATTCCCAAAAGAAAGACCCAAATCCTCTTCAAAAATTCTCTCTCTAGAAAAATCAAAAAAGAAGAAGAAGAGGGTGAAGGCTAGGGTTCAAGAAGCAAGGAGTTTTATATCAAATTCTTAGGGCTTTATGATTGAGGTATGGTGGTTTTTATCCATGGGTAGCTTTCATTCATGGAGCCCTATCAAAATCTTAATTTTCAAATGGTAGATTTCCCTATTAGCTATGGTTTTCTTCATTCACCATGGATTCTTTGATTTCATGATTTTAATAGTTTAATTATGTCTATATATGCATGAATTTATAATCTACAATGGTTTTATGATAATTCCCATATGAACCCATGAAATCCCCATATTTCTATAAATTGTGATCTCATAGATTGGGTTGTTGATTGAGAAAGAGGTGTTTTTATGTTCTAATGTATGAATTGATAGAATCACATGAAATTATGATGAAATTCCTATCTAATGATTCAATTCTAGAATTGGTAATTAATGATGGCTTTAGACCTTGCCCAATGATAGAGCGGGTGACATTATTCTTAAGGGTGAAGCCCGACTTACTTACCGAGTGAGTCCAATGCTGAAATTTTAGGAACGTATAAATGCAATTTTGAAAGAAAAAAAAAAGTCCCCACATTGTCCAGTTCTGGGATTTTGATCTTGAACATTCTAAGACAATATTTTTACACTATTTGAGTAGATATTTAGGGTTTGTTTGATTTTTTTGCTTCAATTTGAGCATTTGGAGACTTTTGGATTGTTGTCCAACCTGATGGAAAACATTAGTGGTAACGATTTCTTGTTCTATATTATGTTCGACTAATACCCCCATTCTTGGGGTTGTGATTATGTAGTTGAATGTTTTAATTAGCTTATGGGTGTTAATACTTACTTATTTTATTGTTAATTTGAAGTGTGTTCAATTGATAGTTTGTGTTTTAATTGAGGAATTGTAGTTGCAAATGTAATTCTAGTTTAGTACTCTAGGCTTGCTTGAGAAAGAAGTATTAGAGTTAAAATTATTAGTCGATGATTGTAGTGATTGTGTTGTTACGAATTTAGCTTAGGAAAGTGGGTCTGAATGCAGTCTTACAAATCTAGTTTGAAAAAGTTGATTGATTAAGGTATTGGACTATTAATCTGTGTTTTGCTTGTCGAGGTTCGAAAGAACTCGCTTGATTCGTAATTTTTCATTGAGAAATGTCTATTGCACTCAAAACCTAGCCTACCCACTAAGATTCAACGACTTATAGGCTATATATAATTTTCCCAAAAATTAGTCAGAAATACTATGCGCAACCTATCTGCGACATTGTTGGGCCCGCCTACTTTATCGGCATATCAACATCTTATTCTTCAGCTCGCCCTTTGTGTGGTTTAGCCTTAAGGTGTTTGAACCTCAGTTGGCGAACTTGAATGTGTATACTGATAACGGTCAACTACACTTCACCCGATTCTAAGTGTAAGCGATCGCTAAAAAATATAAACCCAACTAAGAGTTCGGGTCGATCCCACAGGGAGTGATACGGTAAAGAATTTGAGAACGAAGTGAGATGGTGTTATAATCATTTGTAGATGTAGAAATTTTTGCAAGGATTATTTAAATCACAAAGTTTTGACAATTTTCACCAATCCATCCTAGCATTCATGCCCTCACAAGAAAAGAAATATCCCACAAA
The DNA here is from genome assembly GCA_029582605.1 of Solanum gracilifrons. NCBI lineage: Eukaryota > Viridiplantae > Streptophyta > Magnoliopsida > Solanales > Solanaceae > Solanum > Solanum gracilifrons. The sequence continues at coordinate 35,145 of JAJOOH010011345.1, read as the reverse complement.
AAAACACACAAGTATTCACAATACAAGGGACAACAATACAAACACTTACATTCACAATGAATCATCTCATGTAACAAATGCCACAACATAGGCTTGCCCACATTTCCAATAAACATTGACGCAATTTCATTCAGTTTGAGATCTCAAAAAAATTTGTTAAGCTTGTAATATAGGCTTAGGGAAGGTCAGGAAATCATTTAGGTAAAAGTGACTACACCCTCCTTGAACACTACACAGCAACTCATTATTTGTCAACAACTTTTTCACTTTTTTCTTCACTTTTCAACTCAATGCACATTTCACATTATTCTCTTATTTTTCCTTTTTTTTCCTTTGTAGATGCCCCAAATGCTACTATTTTAAACTTTTGGAATTCAGGTCTTATTTATTCAAACTCTTTCTTTCTTTTTTCCTAACTTTTCTTTCTTTGAAACTTTTTCCTCCTTTCTCAAACTATTTTGTTTATCAAGCCCTCATATGATAATCATCCATCTATAAGTTTCCCATAACACCCCAACTTAGGCTTTTAACCTCACCTTTCACCATTCTCCACTTCAAGGAGGGAAAGGTTCAAAATGAGATTACTTTTCAAAAAGGGTGAGACTTGGAATATAATGTGGTTACCAACAAAAAGGATAAGGCCTAAAGTAGAAAACTAAGGATATATTTAGTGCAAAGGTGGGATCTTTAGGCTATGTGGACTTCAAGTACAATCAAACAACGCCTCAGATCATTTCTCCAACCAAACTCAATCAAGACAAACATTTCAAGACCAACCGGGCAATTTCTAGGTGACAAATGTTAACACAGGGAATTATTGAACAAAGACTCACCACACATGGCATGAACACTTTTAAAGAAGGATTAATTTCACTTCCCACTCAAAAACAAAAAGGTTATTTTTCACATACCATCTAGTAATTTTGAGTCACAAAAAGAATCAAAACATTGTCACAAAATCATTCATTTTCACAAAAAAATTGGAGGGGTGCCTCATTTTACGATTCACAAGGCTTGACTAAATTCATTAGTACCAAACAAGTCACAACCTCATATCAAATAACAACAGAGACAACAACACTCAACAAAATGATGATATTCCCTTAAGAATTAAATCACCCGATCTATCATTGGGAAAATTCATGCATTTTCGTTGAGCAAAATCAAGGGCTTCCAAACTCACAAGCTACAGGTACTCAAACTTCCCATGCTTCAAGGCATGCACGCATGAAACACTATCATTACTATTTATTACTAAAAAACATAAAATTACAAAAGATACTAATATAATAAAACCAAAACATAATTAAAAAATGACCGATCGGCACAATAGACAAAAGCATCCAAAACAACAATCCAAAATGTCAATCAAAAAAACATAAAACAACCCAAAGGGGAACACCCCCAACTAAAGATGGTGTTGTGTCCTCGCAACACAACTATCAAAATAACAAAGAGAATACGAAAGGGCTCCTTGGGTATCCTCAATCATCTCCATCATTGCCGGTGACCTCACTATCCTCAACTCTACCATCATCGCTCCATGCAAAAGGTTTATCACTATCTTCCCTCAGCCTAGAAGTTAGGAGTGGCTCATTTGCCTTCAACAATTTACAAAGGCATTTGACCCCTTACCACTTCCAAGTAAAGAACATGTGCCTACTCTTCTCCCGATTCTTCATCTTACTATGTGAGATGCTTAACTCACCATGTGACATAACCAAACTGGCGTAAGCCTTCTCGAAATTTGCAAGTTGAGATTCTTGATTCCTCTGATCAATCAACTAGTCATTAAAATAACTTTGGGGAATATAAGAGATTGGCCGAGAAGATGACTCACCTGACCCTTGAAGCAGCTTCGTCAGTATGTCTTTGACGATCTTCAACTCACTAGCCAAATGACTCAAATTGGCCCAAAACTGGAGGTGTAAGAGTATATTCCTCCAAATGTATGAACTTTCCAGAGCAAACCTTTCTCTTCTTATTTTTCACAATTATGTCCTCACCACACGCCTTAAGGAGAAAGACCCAATTTTTGGGGTCCACCCAAGAGTCACCATGGAGCTCTTCTACCTAAACCCATTTGCATATCTCTATGATTAGAGAAGGGACAACAAGAGATAAGTTGTCATGCATTTTGAATTCCTAGAAATCATTCACAATCAAATGTCCTATATTCAACGGGACACCATCAAGTACATATGCCATTATTTGTGCTCGCAACACCAAATTTTGCTAATTTTTACACTTGGGGAGATGTGGCTGCATACAATTGCCATCCATGTCCTTGCTTTGGCTGTCAAGTCTAAACATAAGATCTCAGCCTTTGTGACGGCCCCTGGACAATTCTACCCGGACAAAGTTTTGAAGCAAGCCAAACACATGACTCGCAATCCTTGTCCATGAAGGCTTAAATATCATGATTGAGCAGACCATAGACAATATCGATTGCCTCTGGTCCGGAGTTGAAAACCTTGCCTCGAATGGTAATCAACCTTGATGGCATGTCGGTTTCAATGAGGTTAGCATAGAACTCCATCACCCATTGTTCATTCACCTTGCAAGGTTCAGCCGCAAAACATATCCACCCAGATGTTATCAACCTTTAGTAGAAATTCGAAAGAAGTTCCTCAACTTTGTCAAGTCAAATGCTTCTCTCCAAGAGTAGTTTCTTCTTGATTATGTCCAAAAAATATTTCTCTTGTGTTTGGAGAGAGAAAATTCGATATTGGTCATATTTGACCACCACTTCCTCTTTCAAAGCACGTTCTTGATCCATTTTTAACTTTTTACAAATCTTTAAATCATAATTGCATACATATGTGAGAATCATGTGTTAAATGATGATATTTCATAGGTGAAGTCAATGAAAAGGATTTGAAATCAATTTGGAACCAAAACAGGCCTGCTGAAAATTTTCACCCTTGCAGGAAATGGTCTCTAATCTTGCAAAAGCAAGGTCATGTTCGCTTAATCGAACGTCGCAAATGCAATTAGAAGGCCGCTTATGTGGAAATCACAAAAAGAAAGAAGATTGCTTAAGTAAATATTGCTTTTGAGATGGCGAGTTCACTTTAGCGAACAATCGCCTTCCTCAACATGAAAAACCAAATTTCAATTCTCAGTTTTAGCACAAAATTTCAACTACCAACTGTGTAAAATTAACAACAACCAAATAAGCAATCAAGAAACTCAATCATTTCGGCACAACAAGTTTCAAAAATCATTATTGAGTTCTTTTGGGCATTTATCAAAGACATGGAGCTCAATTGATTTTCAACAATTATATCATGAAATGGGTACTCAAGTCCTCAAGACTTCCCCAGATACTATACATCAGCCCCCACAAACATAAATTTAACAATTTCAACAAGGAATTCGGGCAAGAGATTCACAATTTTAACCCCCCCCCCCTCCGTTAGAGAAGTTATTACCCACTAAATACCCCCAACTTCAAACAAGGAAATCAAATTAAGCAATGATTATTACAACTACAAGAGATTACGAGTGAGAGAGACAAACCGGACTGTGTTTGCATAATGGAGACCAAGAGTTTGAAATATTTTTGAGACAAGTGAGGAGGAGAACTAGAAGTTGGACCTTTAATTTTGAGTGTTTTGCCCCTTTGGCCTCTGCTCAGTGACTTTAGAATGACTTACCTTCGCTTAGGAAACATTTGGTCACTTTTGCGATAACTCATGAAAGGTCATAGTTTGCTTAATAGAGTTCCCCCTCCGCTTAAGCGATGTTTGCTTTTGCGAGAGGGAGGCACTTTTTTAGACTTTGCTTAAGTGAATTGTTGTTCGCTTTTGTGACTTCTGAGGCCCTTTTTGGCAGGCTGATCACTGTCTATTTTGACAGACTCAGGGGCTATTAGGCGATCTTCCTAGTCTTGTTGGGCAACCTGGGTACCCAACAAGCTTCCCAAGTCATATTTTGATGGGGTTTTAACCCCAAACTTCATTTTCTTCAAGATATATGCCTCCAAACCTGTTAAAATTAATACCAAAACTTCAAAATCATGAGGATTAGTCAAAAGCAACAATTTAAACTTTGGAGAGCACAATTTAATATCATAGTGCGACACCGGATACATCACCCTTTGTGTTTCAACTTTGAAGAAATGAATTGTTTCCCCTACTTTAGATCATATTCACTCCAAAGGTATGGAAAGTAAAAGAGAAAATGACACATTTAGTCGATCTCTCCACTTTCAAGACTTTAATTTCTTACCCAACTTTGCATCATCTTCCATTTGTGACCCTTGGGTAAGAGTAAGGATGAGAGGTTCATTGAGCCACTTGAATGTTGCTTTTTATGATTGTTGACCCTCAATAATGTGACACCCTGAATTTCACATGAACTAAAGTTGCCATTTATGATCTTGTTGGATTTTTCTTTCAAATCTATTATCCTCATACATATTTTGCCTTCTTGGATTGTTATTGGTTTGGGTTTGTTGAACAAGCTCAAGATACCATCTATATGCACCCAAATCCATTTTATTGTATCCACTTTAAATGCTTCAATCTTGAACATGAGTGGGATTATTTCATCCCACCAAGAATGGTGCAAGTTGTAACACCTTTCTTTGCTCTCTCAGGACATAGGATAATGAGGAGTTTTGACCCTCACATTTTTTTCTCACAATAGACCTAAGAGTAAGTCCAAACTTAAAAGTGGCCATACCATAACACTGAGCTAGGTGCATTTTTTGAAGCCTTTACTATTATTGGGATAGTGGGATTCTATTTTCACGCAACCCACGAAGATCGTATGCTAAAATTGAGTGTGCACTCTCAACCCACAAATTCAAATATGAAAAGTAGATCGAACGTATTTCATGAAATCAAACATGGAAACATGGAATTATAGAAGTAATAGAGCAATCATCAAATACCCAAGTACCTTTGTCTATTTCTAGCACAAAATCCTTAATTTCATACACACAATCACACCCTAATTTCTAAAAATTAAGAAAAAGGAAATGAACAAGGGTAAAAGAAGTCTACAAGGATAGAACAGAATCTCCAAATCCACAAATGAAATGTGAGGACACTTGTCTTCAATGTCTTAACCCTGAAATTAAAAACAATATAAGATTCTCTCTAAAACTAAACAAGATGATTTTTTTTTTATCTACAATATTCTCTCTCTAATGATTCATGGATGATTAATAATCCTCCATTCTAACCTTATTTTCTGAATTTGGGTCCAATGCTTGAGAATTTCAAATTGTGCCCCTATCTTGATAGGTAAGCTTTGCTTAAGCGGAGTGGGGTTCCAAAAAGAGAACACCGAAAAAATGACCTTTGAGTTGCAAAAGAGACCTCTACCATTTTGGCCTCATTCGCAAAAGCGAACACCACCAGGTTGCTTATGCAACCATTTGACCTTATTGACTTGTTCTCTTAAGCGAAGCTTCTTTCGCATGTGCGAGATATAAGGCTTGTTTTCTGCTAGGTTTTGTTTCTTTTCCACTTTTGTGCATCATTTTCCATCCCACCAACAAACACCTAAAGTTAACACAATTAAAAGGATAGTTTGCCTCTTCTCTACTTTGAGTGCCACAAAATCATAAGAAAAGAGCATCAAATGAGTGTAAATTCACCACTCATCAACTTGTCACTCCCCCGACTAGAAAGGGATAAGCATCGATGATTTACACAAGAACATGCTAATTATCTATACTAAATTCATGACAAAACTGTAGAGTCATAAGTAGGGGAACATCTACAAAAAAATCTACTAAAATATAAATAACAAAAGGGCCTACTAGGCTACTTTACAACAGAAATAAAACCAAGTCAATGAAGTCTCTAATGGGTATGAATTTGAGAATGATAAATAGTCGGGACAGGGCCTCCACATACCATTCTGACATATGTAAATACATAGATAAATATAGGATCTAAATATCTGATAGCTCTAGGTAGAGGTCGATCTTACCAACTGCTAAACATGAAGTTTGTGGTCTACTAGAAATTTTTGTTGTCCTGAGTACCTGTGCATGTATTGATAGACATGCAGCACCATAAAAAGAGGTGTGCTAGTACATATAAAACATGTACTGGTATGTAAAGCAGACTAAATTACAAGTAGACATGTAAGAATGCTCAAATTAAGCATATATCAAGATAGGAAAATCTGAGCATATATATGCAGGAAACATAATCGAAAACTAGAATTTTACCAATTTCAAGGGCCCTCATCTAATATTTCATGGCTTATTCATTTATTTAGATAAAATTCCTATAATTTGCCTAAGTTATATCCTTACTCCATTATATAGCTTTTTTTGCTTTGTAAAACTAACTATCATGGCGTCAGATACAGGGCTAATGCCAGTGATCAATGAACCTTATATGTCATATGTATCCCATTGTCACGACCACACATGAAAGTTCATAGTCTGGGTAACAAGGTCTATCAAGGTTCACCCCCTAGGCTCATGTATGGTCTATCTGCATGCTGTATTAGTCGGGGAAATCCACAATAGGAAATTCCACCTAACTCTACTTTAATTATTTGCACAGAATAGCGTTACACATAGTAGCCCTAAATATACCCACTACACGCTGCATAGTAGGTTATGATGTCAATTTCATATAAAGACTTATAATGATTAACTTATAAATTATACAACTCGTGATTCAATTTGCGATTACTTTCTTTAGTTTAAGAATCATATATATTTTGAACTATACACCTACAAATAGTCTATAGGTAATTGCTTCATGTAAAGTTTTGCAACATATACACTCGCTAACTTATAAGTGTTTCAAATGAAGACACATATATTATGTGAAACATATGACTTCATTGACCAGAAAAGAGTACTATAACTCTATAGGTTTAGGACTACAACAAAAGAGGGTCTATAAAACAAGATAACTTTCTTTCAAGTATCATATAATCTCTGATGACATTTAATAGAAGAACATGCGATTTCAGGTCATGTCCTAATGGCGAAAGAGGTTTTAGCTTTACATACCTTGCTTCGTTACTTACTATATTACATTGTGTCATCAAACTCCTTCACTGAAAACTTTATCTATGACATAACACTATAAAAAGGTAGCATATGAAGCTAATCAAGAAGTACAGCAAGGTGTAAAACACCATAATAGTTCACAAGCGACAAGCTCAACAATTATTATAGATAAATAGTGTATCGCCACACCCTTCTCTTTCTCTACTTTTGAAGTGGGCTCATGGCTTATTTATGTATTCAATATTATTCCTCAATCCTTTAATAATAATGAGATCATTTGTAGTATTCCTCCACAATAAACCTCTAAATTTGAATCTTTTATGTAATGATCTCTTTAGCCCAATTTTTTTGTTAAATACTTCAAATGACTTAATATAAGGATTATATGGTATATTTAACCATTTTCAACGATATATTCCTCGGATATCACACCTATGCATTTATGTTTCCCAATTGCTATTGTATTTTAAGTTATGGTATTCCCCTCTTGAGATCATTTGTCCTCGAATAAAGGTTGCACCTTAACATGATTCAAACTCTCTTTTTTAAAATTTTCTTTTGAAGAGTGTCCTGTGTAAACAAGCCTATTCAAACCTGTTGTTGACACCTAATTTTGATCCTTCACAATATAAATTAATCATTAAGGTTCTTTAATTTCAAACAATTCAAAAGAATTAATTTTATAAAAAATTAATATTTTTCAAGTTATTTTAAAGTAATTTTAGTCATTTTATAATTTTTAAATAATATATATGTTTTGCATAATTATGTATATAATTAGTATGTATTATGAATATTCAAAAAAAAATCATATCAAAAGTTTTTTATTTTTTAATATCTTATTAAATTAGTTTACTTTAAAGTGATGGCTATAATTTTGAACTAATTAGTTTTAGGAAATTTAAAATATTTTCAAAGTTATTTTTATGTAATTTTGTCAATTTTATAATTTAAAAAAATAATAAATATGTTTATATAGTTACGTATATAAATAGTATATTTTATAAATATTCAAAAACCATCACAAAAGATTTTACGTTTTAGTTAAATACTTTGTTAGTTCAAATTATGGTTATAATTTTAAATTATCCATTTTGTAATTGCATTAATTATTTTATTTCGTTAAGATTTTTTAAAAAAGTGAATTGTGGTCACATGGACCTTTTATTCATTCATATCCACAAATGTCACCATCCAAACAAAAAGAAAATACAGAAAGGAACTTTCCAAAATACATTGGTCACTCCAAATCTACAACTATGGTGGTTTTTGAGAAACCTTCTTCTTTCACTTCATCTCAGCCCCTTCAGCTTCCTCCCAGGTATGTGTCCAAGTTCATTTCCACGATTTTGTAGGTACGAATCGAGCTCCCTGACATTCTTGTTCCTCTATTTGCAGCAGAGTAGTCACCCTTGGCGGCGATTGATCAGAAAATCAACGACCCTAGCATCACTCAGATCCAGCTCACTGGTGACTCAGGTGTTCTCAGTAATCAAGTTAATCTTTGTTGTATTGTACTCCACCATGTGTTGTATCATGCCTTCTTTTCCTTAACTGTTATTATTGCAACTAGATGGAGAGATCAATAATTTTATCTTCGAATCCTTGTATGAATGTCATATTTTATCCCTTCGTATGCTCTATTAACTGAATCTTGATTGGCCTAGTTCAGACCCTTAATGTAGGTATATGTGCCTTCTCTAAATTGAGAATGCATTTTCCTTTAGTAGGTAGACTTTAGAATGTAACGAACGGAACCACGCCTTCTGATCCTATTACTATGTTTGCTATGAAGTCTGCTAAGTTGTTCCCCTCCCTCAAAGTTGCTTAATCCTTGCTTTTGTGATCACCATCAAGGCTCTACATTCTTCCACCTGCTCTATTATTTCTCATGGGACTTTCCAAGAGTTTGTTAGATATTTAACGAGACTGAGTGAGTCTGATTCCAGTCAAATATTCTCTGATCCAACTCTTTTACAGTAGCTTAGTGCCTCCAACATTGCAATGATTTCTGCTTCCAAATTGGTTCTTACACCAATATCCTGTCCCTGTACATATATCATATTTCCTGATACCTCCCTGATACAAAATTCATAAGAACTTTGTCCAGGGTTCCCTTTACATGCTCCATATGTATTCACTTTAACCTTATTCCTTTGTGGTGGTACCCATGTTATGCTTTTGGCATGCAGCTTGGGTTTGTACTCACTAAGTAGCCTAACTATATTTTCACAATCTCTGGCAATCCTTTTTATCCAAGGGTATTTAACTTTAATCAATTGATGTATCTGAATGTTTATGTGTTGCTTCATCTGATTAAGACTACAACTTCATCCATGTTTGACTGTCTTTCTCCTCCTCCACTGAGTCCACATTATCATGGTTGGAATTGCTCTCTAAATTCCCATTATTTTTGTGTTAGCCTTTTTGGTCCACCATTTGATTATTAGTTGTTGCAAATGCATGCCTTCAATATTTATACCTCCACAAGTAGCAAAATGCTTCCATAACCTATTGGCTATAAAAGCTGTTAGAAAAAGGTGTGTCATAGTATCATGTTTGTTGTCATTACAACAGCAACATCTTGAGACTATCTGAATATTCATCCTCTTCAAGTTATCATCTGTGGCTATTCTTCTCTTCCAAACCCTCCACAAGAAGAAACATAATTTACAAGGCACTCGTGCTCCTAAATCAGCTCAAAGTCTCTTATTTTCTCCTTTTTCTTCCTCACACCTTCCCAGGCAGATTTCATACTAAATTCTCAATTATTTTCCAAATCCACTAGGCTTTATCATGCATACCATCTATTAGCTTTGGTGAGATAAATTCTATTATACATTTTGTCATCTCCTCTGATAAGTGATTCAGTAACATTTGTTTATTCCAGGCTCCATTGTTAATGAATTTTTTTACCTCTATTTCTTCTTCCTCAGCATTGTCCTCCTCTGTGTAGTATAAGGCCCCTTGTTTTGTCCAATTATCATACCACAAGATGGAGGAACCATCCTTAGTTTGCCACCAAATATTATGTTCAACCTCCTCCCTTATTTACACCATTTTCCTCCAATTATGAGATCCCCCTAGGCTTTTGGCTACTACAGGATGAACTTTCATGCAATATTTGTTCCACATGAATGCACTCCAAAGTGAGTCTGTTGAAACCCTGAACATCCACCAAAGCTTAGAAAAAAAAGCATCGGATAGATCCTGTAGTGATCTGAAACCCAAGCCACCTTCTTCCTTGGGATAACATAAATCCACCCAGGCTACCCAATGTTTATTCCTTGTACCTGCAATGTTACTCCAAAAAAACTTTGCAAATATCATATGTAACTGTTTAATAATTCCCTTTGGTGGATTCATTGCAGTTTATATATATACAAGCATTGATTGGAGCACATGAGCTACCAAGATGTATCTTCCCCCAAAAAAATAGAAATTTATTCTGCCACATTAAGATACTCCTTCTCACTTTCTTTAATAGTTCCTCAAAATGATATTTTCTTCTTCTCCCATAGAAAATAGGACATCCCAAATAAGTGAAATGAAAAGATCCCTGACCAATTTCTATACCTTTTCTTATTCTTAAGCAATCAACAATAGGAACTTTCTCATGAAGATACAAGAAAATTTTTGATATATTGATTAGTTGTCCAGAAACAACTTCATATTCTCTTAGCACCTTCATCATTTTCTTTATAATTATGATCACCATGCAGTCTATTTAAATATAGTGATAGGACTTCAAGATCAATTATGAGTGGGGGATAATGGGTCTCCTTGTTTCAATCCCTTGGTTGATTTGAAAAAACCTTGTTGTTGCCAGTTAATCAGTATAGAATACCAATTATTAGATATTAGCCTCCATACCATATCAATCAATCTCTCCCCAAAGCCAAATTTCCTCAACACTTTTGTTAGAAACACCCATGACACCTTATCATTTTCTTTGGTCATGTCTAACTTTACTACAAGATTATGTAACTTGTTTCTTCTGTTAATGTCTTTTATGATTTTCGGGGCGAACAACACATTCTCAGCGATGCTTCTTCCTTTTACAAAGCCAGCCTGATTTTTTGAAATAATCTTAGGGAGTACGGAGACCATTCTTTCATGGATCAGTCTAGAGATTATTTTATTAGAAAAGGTACTTAGGCTGATTGGGCTTAGGTCAGAAAAACTCACTACTTTTTCTCTTTGGGGAATAGGAACCAAATTAGTGTGAGTAATATACCTTGGTAACTCTTGTCCAGCAAGGAAGGCTTGCACCATTCTAGTGATGTCCTTTCCTATTATGTCCCAGCATTTCTGAAAGAACAACCCTGAGAAGCCATCAGGTCCACTTGTGTTGTGTACATTTAAACAAAAGACCACTACCTTCATTTCTTCTTCTGTGGGTGGATTACTAATCCTATCATTATCCTCTTGTGTGATCAAATAGGGGATCACCTCCAACATTCTGTATTCTCTGTCATCTCTATCTTCATTGAATTGCTTTTTAAAAACTTTAACTGCTTATTTCCCAATGTATAGTATACCACTAATTATATCTCCTTGATCATTTTGAATCTCATTTATACTCAACTTCCTCCTTCTCCCTTTCACATAAGAGTGGAAGAATTTCGTATTTCTATCCACATCCTTGAACCAACACATACCTGACTTCTGTTTCCGATATTCTTCCTCAAGTTTGAAGAATCTAATAAGTTTTGCCTCTGCCTTCTTCAGTTATGTACTTGCCTTTTCATCAGGCATAATTTCCAATTGAGCCTTACCTTAATGGTATCCTCTAATGTGGCAATTCATTGGAAAATATTACCATATTCTTTCTTGCTCCATTCTGCCAGAGCAGATTTTACTTTCTTCATCTTTGTTTGGACCTCTGTAAATGGAGACCGAACAAAATCAATCTGTCGGTTATCCTCAACTATTTTCTTGAAATCTTTGTGCATTGTCCAAAAATTCAAGAATTTGAAAGGTTTGACCACTGGTACACTGTCTGTGCTGCATTTAACCAATAAAGGTACATGATCCGAACCTTGTCTCAACATGTGTGTTACTTCTATAGCTGGAAGTAGTTCAAAAAACTTCTGATTGCCCACAATTCTGTCCAATCTTTTAAAAATGCAATCTTCCCTTATTTTTCCATTCCAACATGTATATTTTCTTCAAGTGAATTTTATCTCCTCAAGGGCACAACTATTTAAACACTGCTCAAAATCAATAGTCTCTGAATTTGACACGGGTAACCCTCCAATCTTTTCTTCCTCATTTTTTATCACATTAAAATCTCCACCAACAACCCAAGGCAACTGATTACCTTCAACAACATTCTCCAAATCTTCCCATAATTCAAGTCTTTCTAATGCACTGCATCTCGCATAAACTACAGTTATTAACATATATTTATGGCTGCCAGTATGTGTGAATCGTACAGTGAATTGTTTCATAGTGTTTGAAATTATGTGTCCCTCCCACTTTTCATGCCAAAATATCCAGATCTTTTAAGAACAATTAACTTCTGCATATTTTGGCCCTAATCTCCTTTTGAAGCTATCTAATTCTGATGGATTTTGAAATGTCTCAAAAAGAGAAATATATGGGAAGTGATATCTTCTATTAAGATCCAGTAATCTCTCAAAAGCTTTATGAGTATTAACTGATCTTATATTCCAAAAGATGATGTTGTCTATCATAAATCACAGGATGTTTGCCTATCCCTCCTACTCCTTGTTTGCACCTGTAAAGGTACTGTAATCCCTTATTTAGCCCTACTTAGTCCACTTCTCAGTCTGTCTATTTGTCTGGGTGATAAATTACTCTCTTTTCCAATGCTTTTAATGTTCTCCTCCATCTCGTCATCCTCTTCCTTGTCCCTTATTTCACTAATGTCCACCCTACTTGGATCTTTTGTCATTTCATCTATGGCTGCCTCTGAGTGAACATCCTTTGAAGGAGTTGAGTTTATGTGAATATTCCCGTGCACCTTCACCAATTCTTCTTGTAACTTTGCTGCTTTATGATTACTTTGCACACTTTCCCCTGCTTCTTGTACAATGTGTTTGTGAATTTGCTTCCCACTATTCTTGCTGCTCAGATGCCCTGGACTCCTCTCTAGTGAGATGATGTGTTCAACCTAAATCTGTTGTTGTGTATCTTTCTTGGAGTTGTGTATTGCAGATTGTGTTGTTTGCATCTCTTGCTGCTTTTCCATTTCTTCCCCTTTTTCATTTAGAAAACTTGTAGTGCATTCAACCTTCTCTTCTTGTGGCCTAGATTCTGTTTGTCCCTCTTCCACCTCTAGTGCATTAAATTTGTTCAAAGTATTCACTACACCTTCTTCCTATGGCATCACTCTTTTATTCCACTTTTGGGTTACTCCTCTCTTTTTTTGTTGTCGTACTCTACCAAACCCATTCTTCAACCTTTGTTCCTGAAATACATGTCTATCAGTGTGCTAGTTATTACCCTTGATGTCTTTTTTGGCTACCAACTGGTCTTGCTTCTTCTCCTCCTCCCATCAATTTTGCCCTTATTCTCTGTCTCCTCCTTAGGATATAACTCTGGATGCATTACATAACATGACTTTTCATCATACCCTTGTAACTTGTAGGTTTTTCAATATTTAGGAACGTAGTCATATTTTATTCTAATCCATTTCTCAACTACTTCCCCCTTACTTTGTTTCCTGACCCTATCTTAATCCGCCTAGGAAATTCACTTTGTAAATCCACTTCCACCTTCACTCTTGCACAACTAGGTTTTGATTGGTTCTTAGTGACAAATATCTACCTGTAGAGGTTTACCCACAGCTGATGCTAATGAGAACACTGCTTCTTTGACAAAAAAATTTGGGGGTAATATTGGGAATGAGATCCATGCTATGGTTGTTGTAGTTTCTTCCTTAGGATACAAAAGTGGGTCTTACTTGAGTGTTCTTATTGGGTAGGACCACCCTTTATCAGTAATGTAGAAATCTGGTTTTGATAGTAGATTAACGTAGTCCTCCAGTAATGAGGCTCGTATAAGCAAATATTGATTACTCAACAAACCAATATTACACTCTCCTTTCAAGTCACACTGATTAGGGATTAACGTTCTGAGGTCTTCGATCTCCGGCCATCCATATGAAAATTTTCCAAGTATGGCATATTGTAGGTTTTCCTTAATGATCATTTGTTCTACTTCCTTCTCCTCCCAAACCACTATTGGTTCTCCATACAGGTATGTGACATGTTTAAGGGTCAAAGGGGTTGCTGGAGCAGCACTCATTATATCCGGGCATAAGGCCCCAAGAAAAACGATAGGCAAGTTGTAGCTAAAGTATCGGTAGGATTTTTCTTTTTATTTCTCTAAGATTAAGAGGCTAATCAGTTAATTTCTATATATTCGTCTTATTTAGCTTTTGGCCAAATTCACCAATTAATTTCAATACGGCTAAGTTTTTAACTTCAATTAGTTATCATTTTAATTCTTTGTAATCGCAATTGTAGCCATTTCCTTACTTTGTTTTTAACCCACCGGTTGAAACCATTTTGGTCCCTATTTGCAAATTCTAAGCAACCCACCAAATGAACCAACAACAATTCCTCAATTCCAATTCTTTTCCACTCCAAGACCATATTTCCTTAGCATGACCCGACCCACCACAATACACTCAATACAACAACAGTAATAGCCATACTCTACGACCCCTATACGTCTTCTTCTTCGCTGGAAATCAACAAGAAATCAGCGAAAAGAATGCAGCAAACCAGTACGCTGCAAGCCAGCGTGAAAAGCACACCCGTCAACATCGTCAGCAGCTTCAAACGGCACAATGGTACACTCATAAAGCTAACAATCACCTTCACGTCTCCTTTTTCCCTCTTTTCACGGAGTTTCAAAGTAACAACAACTCCCTATTCTTTTTACTGTTGCCTTGAAAAGGAGCAGGTGGATTTAAAAATCCAACGGATTTGCCCCCTTAGTCGCCCCAAATTTTCATTATAAATACCCCTTTAAATTCAAATGATAGGACACGAATATTTGAGTTTGAATTTTCATTGAACAATCAATCAGATACTTACAAAATTTCAAACGACTCTCTAATTCTAAGTTCTGAGAAAGGTTTCGTCTTAAGTTATTTCGAATTTCTTGGTTTGTTGTTCGAGCCGAAGTTGTGTGAGAAGTAGCTCTCTTTCAAGCTCGTTGTCATCCAGTCACTGCTCTGGAAAAGCGGAGTTCAATTTGTCGTTTAATCGTCACCCTCTTTGCATTTTGTTTGGTCGAAAGTCAACACCTCTAGTGAATCAACCCCACTATTATTTGGAAACATAAGCAATTAAAGGTTCAAACGAGTTGATATACACTATGATACACTATTGTATACATTATGATACAATGGGAAAAAATAAGCTAACAAGGCTCAAACGCAACAGCAGTCCAAAGGGGAATAAAATTGATAGATTTCATAACAAAAATGGTCTAAAAAGGGCCCAAATTAGAGGACATTTCAAATGCCTTAAAAACCTTGTTGAAGCGTAAATAAGAACCGCTTACTCATTTTTTAAAAATTTATAAATATTTAATCTGTTAAAATCTTTTTAGATTAAGTTTTCTTAATTTCTTTAAAATATTAAGTGGTGACTATTTTCTAAGTATTTTTCTCAAATTTTTTTATACTTAGAACATTTCAAAAAGCGATTTTTCTAAATGTAGTAAAATTACGGCATAAAGGAAATGACGACTCTGCTGGGGACTTAATTAGTTCTAACCATAAATGACTTGGTTTTTTTATTATTTGCTAAATATTTGTTGAATTGTTTTGCCTCATAAGTTCCTTATTTGCTTAAATTGTCATATTATAAACTGTAGCATTCATGCAATTAATTCCGCCAAATAGCAAATAGTTTGCATTAGGATAAAAGGAGGTTGCGTGGCTTTCCACGGCTGTCCTTCAGAAAAACACCATTCGAATTATTTTGAAGTGATAAGCGAATAGTTGGCTTGTCGTCATCCAACGTCGTTTATTATACTTCATCCTGTAGTTTGTCAACTCAGGTAACTAGGGCTTGTCAAAACCAACTTTTAGTCAACTAGCATAAAGTGAAGCCAAATTCCTTTTAGCGCATTGAACTAAGATGACCCAACATCCAAGGCATGTTGGTCCCATTAAAAAGACCACCATGTGTCCAAACCGGCCCACAGCGTAAACGGACGTTCATACTTACGTTGTTCGAAAAATCATTGTCCCCTAGTGTAGGAGGTAGATATATCTTATTCTAGTTGAAGAAAGAGCTTTACAAGCTACTAGTCCACCAAAGGCATTGGCACCCAGATATGACAAAAGGTTCAAGAATGGAGCACCTTCCATGGAAGCTTAGTTAGGATGGTACCCCTGCGCGGACTGATTATTAGTATAGCTTTTACCTATTATGTATCCCCATTTAATTTGTTTGCAAAGTTTATATAAATTTTAATTTTTTGGGGCAATGAAATGTTTCAAATGACGTTATAAATCCTTCAATTTGATAGGCCCACCTTTGGCATAAAAATGTCACATGTTTAGGACGCGATATAAATTGTTTGTGTGCTACTTGATATAATTGCTTTGTGTTGTCATATGTAATTTTTTCTAAAGAGGAATTAATCCACTCTTGTTTCTTAAAGCACCCTAAGCATATATTAAAATTCACAACAAAAAGTCCATCCAAATTACTTCTGAAGTGTTGTCCAAGTTTCTCAGAAATATATAAACCATCTACTCGAAAAATCTCCTAAGGTTTTATTCATTCATCACAGGAAGGTCGATTTGCTAGAATGTCAGGAAAAAGTTCAACGCACCAATCCCACCCATTGCTTTGGTTAGTGATGAAGAAACTGAAGAATCAATGTTCAAAAAATTTATCGAGACTTAAGAGAGCATAGCTGCAGCTAAAAGGAAACTTGCAATACTGGACAAAACTAAATGGATGCTACGAGAGAGAATTATCGAGGTTGACGTGGAAACAACCTCAGTGAAAAGAAAGATTGCAAAAATTGATCAGGATATAATTAATATTACTATAGCATCTGCAAGGATCCCCGAAATTGAATGGGACATTAGGAGACTAAATTTGGGGAATGTTTACTCCATAAGGGAAAAAGGTAATACAAAAGAAGGTCCAGATAACGAGACCACTGAATCGTCACCCGACAGTTGAAGAGTAAGGAAAGAAGTCTTTGGGTAGATTTAGGTTCATGAAGAACATTTCTTATGTTTTTCAGTTTGTTTTAAAACTTTATTGTAATCAAGAACTACGCAAAACTTGAGCCCATAGGGGGTACGTAGGAAGCTCTTTTCGTGCCTAGTATCTCTATCAATTTTGGGAAGGGTACATTTAAGTTATCTTATATAATTCGAACTACGTCGGGCCTGAATTCCCTGGGGGATACGTAAGCAGCCTACTTAAGGCTCAGTCCCTATCTTTTCAATTTTAATTCTCCCTTATTAATGAAGGATTTTGAAGGATTTCACCTATAAAAGCATATGAGTGGAAGAAGTTAGCTAGATTCTATGCAAGTCGACCTTCCCAATTCAATTACATAAAATATTTCTTTCTATTTGAGTCCTCCCTTTCATCCAAAATATACTCGTGGATTAATCTGCTTAAAGCAAAATTACACTTATATGTTTATTTTTATGTAATTTTATTTGCATATCTCTTTCAAAAAACAAAAAATAACATGTGTCTTTTGAGTTGTTCTTCTCTACAGGTAAAGACTGATCTATATTGAAATCAAACTGGCCGACCATCCCTACTTTACAAGATCTAAGGGAATCATATCATCCTTCCCTGATCATTCTTTGGATAAAGGTAAAGGCAAAATGACTGGTACTTTTGATGAAACGAGAATAGTGGATGTGACCATCAGAAATGCTGAACTCACTAATCAAAGTGAGTTGATCTCTCAGTTAATGCAACGAATTACAGATATATAGGAAGAGCTTCAATAGACCAAAGATCTAGCCAAACTAGCCATTGCATCGAATGAACCCCCCCTCAAAATTCGAAGACCTCCTCCTCTTTTTCCATCACTAAGTTCTCCATTACCCAACTACTGCCCTACCCATACCGCAGGACCCATCACTTCCACTTCTAACCCTCCTACCATCGAATTAACTGTATCCAGTGCTCCTTACGCCAACATTTCCTACCAAACACCACCACCACTACCAAATAAGAACCAAGCACCTAACACTAATCACTCCCCAAACTTCGCACCAACCTATCAAATCCACTCACCAGTATCCAGTAATCCACATGTTTTGCCTATCCAGCCTGCACACCCTTCCATAACATTCAAAAATCTCCACCAGCCTATACAATACCTGACCCATATCCTAGCCTTCCCGTTCAATCGGAAGTGGATCACTATGAAGAAATGGAGAAGGAGTGGAGGATGAGAGCAGAAAAACATGTATAAGAAATGAATGTTATGAAAGATGTCATCTCTGAAGCAGTTAAAAGTGTCTAATATTTGAGGAAAATAACAGGACTCTAGTATGAGCACCTTTGCATGCACCCTGACTTGGAGATACCCAAAGGTTACGAAACTCATAAATTTGAAACCGCCAATGGTATTGGCAATCCCATGGCGCACCTACGAGCTTATTGTGACAAACTAGTGGGTATCGGGAAAAATGATGCATTAATTATGAGGTTGTTTAGTCGAAGCCTCAGTGGCGAGGAATTGGAATGGTTCACATCTCAAGAACTCTATCAGTGGTCTACATAGGGGGTTTGGCCAAATATTTTTATGAAGATTCTAGTTTAATGTTGAAGCTGTCCCTGACAGTTATTATTTGGAAAAAATGAAACAAAGACTATAGAGGACTATCATGAATATGTGTGCCGCTGGAGGAAAGAAGCTGAAAAGGTACAACCAATATGACTAAAAATGAAATAACCTCTACTATTTTTTAGCTCAGGAGCTTGAGTATTATGAAAGGATGTTGCCCATGATGGGACAGATATTTTCGCAGCTGATCAAGATGGGAGAAGCCATATAGAATGGCCTCAAGTCTGGAAAGGTTACCAGTCTCACTGCTTTACAAAGCCTCACCATCCATGGCAACAGGATTCGCTAGGAAAAAGAAAAAGGATGGGTCTGCTGTATCTTTTAGCTCGAGGCCAAAGCCACAAAGGTAGTTTGGGTCTGGTTCTACAATTGGAAATTCCAACCGATTTCCTACCTCAAATATTTACCCACCATTTCCACAAGCTCCAATCCCAATCTAATATGCACAACAGAACTACCAAGCACCACCGCCTATCTACAAAAATCAACCACCAACCTACCAAAATACACTACCAAATCACCAAGCTAATGCACCAACCTACCAAAATATGGGACAAAACAACCCAAATGCCAACAACCTACCCCACCCTAACCTCGAAATAAAGCCTACAAAAGTTCACTCCTTTGGCAGAAACACGTGCCCAACTCTTTGAGCGTCTAAGAGCAGCAGGATTGATCCAACCAGTAGACACAAGGACAATTAATCCCACAACAAAGTTCTTCCTAGCGGGTCAATGATATGCCTACCATTCTGGAGGGGTAGGATATGATACATAATGATGTATCAATATGAAACATAAGATTCAAGACTTGATCGATAACAGAGTCATCACTCTCCAAGCCCCTAACCCCAATGTGAACCTTAACTTATTGCCGAATCATGGGGGAGCGAACATAAACATGATTGAAAGAGATGAAGATTGGCTTGCTAATGGGACGACCAGTGAAGCAAATGTCAACTCACTTATACCCACAGTTGCCTCATTGACCATAAAGGCCCGTCTAGAGTTTGTGGTGATAATTGCACCTCATCAGGCATTCGCTTTGGCAAAACAAATAAGTAATGACCATCCCAAAGAAAAGTTTGTTGTGTAGGCCTCTATAACATAAGGGATGACACGTTTTGGAAGATGCTACGTTCCAGAAGAGCTAACTGAGGAGACATAAAGAAAGGAGAACCAAAAAGGGTTGATCACAAAAGGTGAGGCTGTAGAGTTCTAGTGAAGAATGCAGCCTAATGAGTATTCCATTGTCAAGCATTTGGAGAAGACTCCAGCTCAAATTTCTATTTGGGCTCTATTAATAAGTTCTGAGTACCATCGAAAGCACTATTGAAGGTACTCGATGAAGCATATGTACCGACGGGAACAAGTGGTGAGGATCTGGCCACTATGGTATGTCATGTCATTGGGAGTCACCAAATCTCTTTTCGAGAAGAGGAGTTGCCACTTGAAGGAGTGATGCACAATCGAGCCTTGTATATAACTGTCAAATGCAGGGATAAGTTTGTAGCATGAGTATTGATTGATAATGGTTCATGGGTCAATATATACCCATTATCAACCCTTACTCAGCTAAATTATGATGTAGGGAAAATCCATCAAATTCGCATGAATGTCAGGGCGTTTGATGGTTCGCAAAGAGAGACAATGGGGGAAGTAGACTTGTGTATCCAAATGGGGCCTGCAAAATTTGTCACTAAGTACCAGGTGATGGGTATATCTAAAAGCTACAACTTATTGCTAGGAAGACCATGGATCCATGCTGTTGAAGCAGCCCTATCCATATTGCATCAAATTTTTAAGTTCATCTGGGAGGATCATGAAATCGTCATCCATGGTGAAGGGCATAATCGTAGTTACCCTGGCTTCTCTATTTCAGTTATTGAAGATTCTTCTCAAGGTACTGACTTTCACATGGTGGAAATAATGAATGCTGCTTTTGAAGATATGACACCACAAGTACCAGTGCCGCCAGTGTATAAATTATTAGCCACAACTATGCTAAGAAGCGGTTTTGAGCCTGGGCATGGGTTAGGCAAGAATTTGGATGGCATATCCAAACTTCTTCTTATCCCACTTCAAAATTTCCACTTCGGCGTCAGTTATACCCCAACAAAGAAAGAATTGTTTGACATAGAAACAAGGAAGAGGCATGATTGTGATATACCGAAGCCTATTCCAGAATTGTACTAGTCATTTGTTGCTAAAGCTTTTGAGTCTGAGAGTGACGGTTTAGTGGAAGGGATGGGAAGACTGTTTGATGAAGAAGATTGTGTTGTGACCTCGGAGGAGTGCATCATGCCACCCACCATTCGAGATGCTGGACCTAAAGAGACGCTAGAAAATTGGATTTCCACTCCACTTATAATCCATCGAATGACTCAGTAGACAAAGACTAGATTTGAAATTTTTACTTTTGAAAATTGGTGTTTTTCGGACGAGGCCTTAAACCACAATTTATGTCATTTTATTTTTTTATCATAATGTTTAAAAAGGAAATGACTCAAGTTGACATGAGCCATGACCAAAGTTTGTATGCTTTTTAGAAATTCCAATGAAAGCCTCATTTATTTTAAATTAGTTATCTTATCTTTACGAATTACTCTCCAATATATACATTCAAACTCTTGCTATCTAACATGGTTGATTTATTGTCCTTTTCAGTAAAAATGAATCTAAATCTACCAATGTCATGACATGTCACAAACACGGCGAACCAAGTAAGGTCGATGAAGATAAATGTGAAGAACTATCATTCCTAAACACCTCATCAAAAACTTGAGGAAACTTGAAAAAGCCCAACTTGTATGAGACAAAGATGGTAAACTTGGAGGTGACAAGTCGGTCAGAGAAACCTGATTTAGTGTCCATTTGGCCGCAACAGAAAAAGAAGAATTGGTCAAACTACTCAAACGATAGATTGATGTATTTGCATGGTCTTATGATGATATGCCGGGGTTAAGCACCGATATTGTTTCCCATAAACTGCCAATCAATCCAGAATATTGCCCAGTAAAACAGAAAACTAGAAAGTTCAAGCCAGATCTGAGTTTGAGGATAAAAGAAGAAGTTATAAAACAGATTAAATCAAAGGTCGTTGAAGTGACCAAGTATCCCCCTTGGCTGGCCAACACTGTTCCAGTGGCGAAGAAAGATGGAAAGATCAGGATATGTGTGGACTAATGGGATCTCAACAAAGCAAGTCTAAAAGATAGCTTCCCCTTGCCAAATATCCACATACTTATCCACAATTGTGCTAAGCATGAGTTGCAATCTTTTGTGGATTATTTTACGAGATATCACCAGATTCTAATGGACGAAGAAGATGCAGAAAAAATAGCATTCATCACACCTTGGGGAGTCTACCATTATCGAGTGATGTCGTTCGGCCTCAAGAATGTTGGAGCCACTTACATGAGAGCTATGACCACCATATTCCATGACATAATCCATAAAGAAATTGAGGTGTATGTGGACGATGTCATCATAAAGTCCCAAGAGAGTTCAGATCACCTAACACACATGGAAAAGTTCTTTTACAGGATACGTAGGTATGATTTGAATTTGAACCCAGCCAAATGTGCAATTGGAGTACCTGCAAAGAAGTCACTCGGATTCATAGTTAGCAGAAGAGGTGTTGAGCTTGATCACTCCAAGATCAAGGAAATTCAAGACTTGCCTCATCTAAAGACTAAGAAGGAAGTAATGATTTTTCTGGGGAGACTGAATTACATCAGTCGATTCATAGCTCAATCAACAGTGATATGTGAGCCCATATTCAAGTTACTACGAAAAGATACGCCAACCAAATGGACCGAAGAATGTCAGAAAGCTTTTGACACCATCAAGAGTTACCTTTCAAATCCACATGTATTGGTGCCACCACGTGTAGTCAGTCCTTTGTTGTTGTATTTATCCATCTCTGACAACGCATTTGGGTGTGTATTGGGACAACATGATGAGACTGGAAGAAAAGAGAGAGCTATATACTATTTGAGCAAGAAGTTCATATATGACGAGGCCCGTTACACCCTTTTAGAAAGAACTTGTTGTGCTTTGACTTGGGTTGCTCATATATTGAGACATTATCTGTTGGCTTATATAACACATCTCATTTCGAGGATGGACCCACTCAAGTACATATCTAAGAAAACCATGCCCACAGGAAAACTAGCAAAGTGGAAAATGTTGTTGAGTGAGTTCGACATTGTGTATATGACTCAGAAGGCAATCAAGGGGCAAAGCATTGGCCGATCACCTTGCTAAAAACCCAGTAGATGAAGGATATGAACCGCTTGGAACATATTTCCCTGATGAAGAAGTATTGTTTGTAGGGGGGGACATATTAGAATCATATCCTGGTTGGAGAATGTTCTTTGATGGAGCAGTGAACTCCAAGGGCTAAGGATTTGGAGCGGTGTTGGTATCTCAATCGGGGACACATTATCCTGTAACAACCAAGCTTAGACTTCGATGCACCAATAACATGGTTGTGTATGAAGCATATATTCTTGGTATTAGAATGGCTCTTGACATCAATGTTCAAGAATTACTGATAATTGGTGATTTTGATTTGTTGATTCATCAAGTTCAAGGAAAATGGGCCGTGAGATACATTATTCAGGAAGCTGGATTGAGCAATGCCGAATAGGTTCGTGACCGATATGAGCAGTTAACATCGATTTATGAGAAAAGAGTGAGTGTTGTTTGTCATGGCCAATTGTATCAACAGAGAATGACTTGCAATTTCAATAAGAAGGTTAGAGTTCGAACATTTGATGTCGGTTAACTAGTGTTGAAACGCATTTTCCCTCATGAAGATGAATACAAAGGGAAATTTGCACCTAACTAGCAGGGACCGTACATTGTCCACAAAGTACTATCAAGAGGAGCTTCGGATCTAGAAGAGATGGACGGTCGGGTGTGGCGCAAAGCTATCAATTCAGATGCCGTCAAGCGATACTACATTTGAAGGATGATTCTTGTTTCCTTTATTTCCTTGTAATTGCAGTTTGCTTGTAATCATTGTCGCATTATGTTTTGAAACATTCCCCTTGTACCTGAACTACGATCGACTTGAATTCTCATGAATGATATATGTAGGCGGCCTATGTCGGCCTCGGTCTCTTTCTTATCAAATTTTCTATTTCTGTCCATCCTCGAAAGGAGAACTACGTTTGACTTAATTCCTTCCTCAATAGGATACGTAGGCGCCACAAGGGTTCGGTCATATTCCCAATAAGAATTCCATTTCCCTTCATAATGGAAAGTGGACAGAATTTTTGAGAGGATCTCAAAAATTCTACAAGAAGAGTTCTTTCCTACAAACAAGGGCCAAATATCATATCGAAATATGTGTCTGGGACATAAATTTGAGAAAATCTCAAAAAATTTATAAGATATCATGACATCCGTGATCACGATCAGATTTGTTTAAGAAACATCTAACTCGGACAAAATTTTCAAGGAGGACCTCAAATATTTCATCAAGGGTACTCGAAACGTCAAAGTCAACTTTAATTACCTCAATGTGACATATTCTTATAGAGTTCTAAAGTTGCCAGCAAGTTATGTCTCATGTAAAATCTGAGACAAAGGATGTTTTGTTCATGTCGTGCATGTCGTGATATTTAATTGACATAGAACTTTTCAAACTATTTTTCAAAACTTTCATACCTAACAAATGTTTTAATTTAAATATGATCTTGTCTTTTGTTTACGACGATTCGTAGAATCAACCAAACTTCTGAAGATAACGAGACAAGGAGCAAGGCGACTTGAAGATATCAACGCAGATCAGTGTTTCAAAACTAACAACCAACTAATTCAGGAGAACATATCGGCAAATATCTGATAGTGAGTGTAGCATATCTTCTTGACCAAAGAGGTATTTGACAACAATATTTTATTGTCATATCAACGAATAGTATCTACTGCTTAAGGTTGCTAGATACCGATAAAAACGATGTTATTACCAAAAGTACCTATCATCATATCAAATATTGATGAAGGACAACATTCATAGTCAAAGTCTTTGCATATTCAAATTGCCAAGAGGGCCATTATATTCAAATCGCCGAGAGGGCCATCATGTTCAATCCGTTGAAAAGGCCATTCATATTCAAATTGCCAAGAGGTCCAATGCATATCAAAATGGCGAGAGGGCCATTGCATATCAGAATGCCAAGAGGGCCATCATATTCAAATCGTCGAGAAGGGCATTCCTATTCAAACCACCAAAAGGCCATTTTATTCAAACCGCCAAGATAGGCATTTATATTCAAAATCGCCAAGAGGACCATCATACTCAAACCGCCGGAAGGGCCATTCATATTCAAATTGCCGAGAGGGCCATTCATATTCAAATTGCCAAGTAGGCCATTGCATATCAAAATGCCAAGAGGGACATTTATATTCAGAATCACCGAGAGGGCCATTTCATATTCAAACCGCCGAGAGGGCCATCATATTCAAAACCGCCAAAAGGGCCATTCATATTCAAACCGCCGAGAGGGCCATTCATATTCAAATTGCAAAGAGGGTTATTGCATGTCAAAATGCCAAGAGGGCCATTACATGTTCAAACTGCCGAGAGGGCCATCATATTCAAAATGCCATGAGGGCCATTCATATTCAAATCGCTGAGAGGGCCATCATATTCAAACCGCCAAAAGGACCATTCATATTAAAAATGCTGAGAGGGACATTCATATTCAAATTGCCAAGAGGGCCTTCGCATAACCAAAAGCTGAGAGGGTTATCAAAATGCCAAAAGGGGCATTTATATTCAAAATTGTCGAGAGGGCCATTTCATATTCAAACCACCGAGAGGGCCATCATATTCAAAACCGCCAAAAGGGCCATTCATATTCAAACCCTCAGAAGGGCCATTCATATTCAAATTGCCAAGAGGGCCATTGGATATCAAAATGTCGAGAGGGTCATTGAATATCAAACCACTGAGAGGGACATTGAATATTCAGACCGTTAAGAGAACCATC
The DNA here is from genome assembly GCA_029582605.1 of Solanum gracilifrons. NCBI lineage: Eukaryota > Viridiplantae > Streptophyta > Magnoliopsida > Solanales > Solanaceae > Solanum > Solanum gracilifrons. The sequence continues at coordinate 9,322 of JAJOOH010011345.1, read as the reverse complement.
AACATATTACATCAGTCTATTTCACTGCTTCAATATCAATAGAAGAGTACATTGAAGAATTATATTGAAAATATGAGATACAAGCTTTATTTGGTTTACGTCAAACTGAAAGAAGCCGTCGTTAAATATTCAAGAAGAGCAATTAAGGGTGAAAATGGTAAAAGGCACTCTCTCTTAATTGAATTATATTTTACACTAATGAGTTTTATCTCAGTCTTTGTCGAGACCATCCAAGAGGATGAGTTCTCAAACCAAACCACAGGTGCAGAAGACATCAAAAGGGATGCAGCACAATGTGCAACTTTTTCCTAGCAGCGAACTGGGACATAGTCCGAAGAGGAGTATCAAACTCGTAGGACGCGAGCTGAGGAACAACTTCCACCACAATCAAACTACACCCCTATTAAAAAGGCATGTAGGTATTTCTTTGGGTTTATTGATTACAATTTCACATCCAGAAAACCTTTTACTCTCACTGGAGGTAACATCCCAATCTGAGTGACAATGCACTAAGAGCTTTTGAAATTGTGTCCATGTAAGTTCTTGCTCATGGATAAGAAGAGCTCTACATTCATGGCCAAGAGGTTGCAAGCCTCTTTTCCATAATTCGATTTATTTGTCACTCTTCCAGAACCAAAGGTTATCTAACATAATAGATTTCTTTTTCAATCAATCAAGTCGAACTACAAGCAGCCTGATTCCTTGAGCTGAGGGATATGTAGGCGGGCTCAATATTGAAACCTTAGTTGTATTTTGACGTCCTCTCTCAAATCTTATTCTCGAACATTCCTGGTCTCTTCATAATTTGATATCGGGATAACTTTTGAATTTTTTCATAATTGTGCCTCAAATCAAGCATATCAAAAACTCCGTACCGATATGTAGGAAACCTGATACCGAGGTTTGTCCATAATTCCAAAAGTCCGTACCGAAAACTTTTTTTCTTAAAGATGAAGATGTTACAAGGGTTGAGGGAGATGATAGTTTATGGTGTGACTTTAGTATGAATGGGTTGCTTATTGGTTATGTGTTGTTGGTGAAATCTGACTTAGTCAAGATGAGTTTTGAGGTATATTGAAAGAGTTGATGAAATGTGGTGTTTTAAGGAATGCCTAGGTGTGATGATTATGAAGGTTTAATGATGTTTTACTCTAACCTTCAAATTGTAAGAAGCTATGTTTAAAAGAGTTTGTATAGGCTTACTCCTAAGTGGGGGATAATGTGCTTAGATGGTAAGGTCTTTCGGTGTCCTTGATATTCATGAGTTATGCTTGATTGATGTTCTCATCTTATGAGGTGTAATGAGTTGAGGAGTTTAGACCCATATGAGATTTTGGGTGGTGTTGGTAAGGTTGGTTATGAGCAAGAATTTCTTAATGAGGACCTTTCTAGTTTAAAAGCACCGGTATGTTGATGGTTTCTTGTAAGTTATGAATGTTGTATTGAGGTTCCTATGTTATGTTCATGGTAAGCCTTAGTTGGGTTTTCTCTTAAATGGGAGATAGTAAGGTTGAGTAGTAAGGTTTTTGAGAGTTCTGATAGCCTTACCTCTTTCCTTGGATGCCTTTTCAAGCTTGAGACAAGGAGTTCCTTATAATGTGCATGTTCTTAATGAGTTTATGTTTGAATGAGAAAATGAGTTTTCATGATTTATGTTCCTCATATTAATGTGCATTTAGTATGAGTTGCTTATATGCTTCATGAGGTTAAATGTTGAACATGTTTAATGTGCTTTTGAGAGAAATTGCATAATGTGCCTATTGATGTGGTAATGAGCATGATATGAGTTTGAGAAGAAAGTTCCTCCAATGAAATGAGAAATGTTGTTGTTTTGATGCATTATGAGTTTGTAGATGTAGTTCCTACTTGCTTGTGTTGCATTGAGCTTATTGGTGTGGAGTTGATGTTTCCTCGTATGATTATGCGTTCATATTGATGTGTCATGATTGTTCGGCTGCTAGTCTCAAGTAGTTTTTCCCTTAAAGTGTTTTAAGTGTCATTCGAGGAAGAATGTTCCTAAGTGGGGGATAATGTAACGACTTGGGAAAATGTTAGGTTGAACTAGAGCCTTAACGTTTCGGTTAGTGTGACTTTAGGTTGATGTGTATGCTATTTTAGAAATTATATGGAGCAAGGTAGAATCCTAGGGTGCTAGCAAGGACCTATACTAGCAGGATAGGGTGAAAGAAACCTTGTTCTTTGGTGGACCTTTTGGGGATGGAATTGTTTGATTGCCCAAGGGGTTAGGCTAGTCACCCTTGGGCTCTTGTGGTCGCCTAGTGGACCGCCTTTTTGGCCTAGGTGTTGGACCAAAGGGTGAGCTAGGTCGTAGCTCACCAAGATGGTTGGCGTGTTGCCCTTTGGCCCCCTCTAATCGCCTAATGGAAAGCCCATTTATGAGCTCACTGGAAACTTGGACAAACCAAGGGTGCACATGGCGAGTCGCCTAGTGCACTTGGTGAGCCTAAGTATCCAAAGGGCGAGCTTAGACAGGCAAAGGGGCCGATTTTTAAGTTGCAACTTTAAAGGTCCTTAGTTCTTTTCTAAAGTTGAGTCCGCCTTATTCTACTCCTTCCATAGCAACTATATAACAATTTTAAGACCTTTTTAGACTTGAATTCTATCATTTAAGTCACTCAAAATAGAATCAAAAAAGAAACCCACCTCCTCTAAAATATTTCTCTCACTAGAAATCCTCCATTAGAGAAGAAGAAGAAGGGAGCCATTGAAGCTAGGGTTTGGTGATTCCAAGGTGGTTCTTCCTCAAATTGCTTGGGGATTCTTAGTAAAGGTATAGTGGTCTTGATCCTTTTCGAATTTTCCATTCAAGGAGCCATTCCAAAGTGATTCCAAGTTATGAAAATCTAGGGTTTTACTCAATCTCATAGGTTCTTTCATCAAACCTTTCCAAATGGTTTCTAATGACAAATTATGATTGTATTAGTGTTTAATTGATAATATATGATGAAAATACTCTATGAACCCATGATTTCTCTCAATTCCTAAATTGTGCCTTATGAAGTGGGTTTGATGATTATGAAAGCTTATGAAGGGAATTTGTCTAAATTGCTTTGGATTATTGAATTGTATAATTATCTATGCCTTAATTATGGTAAATTTTTGGTGTGTTGATGATTTGAGATTCATGGCCTTGAAGGCAAGTTATGACCTAATTACATGTTGAAGTAGAATTTGTGCTAGAGATGTTGATCCACTTGAAAGGTGGAGGTGTTTAATTACTATGTATAATGTGAAGGAGATGCATGTTATTTCAGTGATAGAATGATGATATTGTATAGAATGTAAATCTGTTGTGATTGAAAGCATATTCTCACTTAACACTCATGAACATGGATGTGGAATGTGAAGGGTCTATAATGTAATATTGTATATCTTGAATTGGTAGGCTTAGGTACCCTCTTCTTGAATGAATGAAAATATTGTTGAATCTTGAATTGGTAGGCTTAGGCACCCTCTTCTTGAATGAATGAAAGTATTGTTGAATCTTGAGTTGGTAGGCTTAGGGATCCTCTCTTGTGTAATGAATGTGTCTTGACTTGATGAATATGAATCGATAGCACAATGACATTCCTTTCATAAATGAATGATGAAGTATTCTTGGCTATGACATGAACTGGTAGACCTAGTGTTGGTTGCCCTTCATGATGAGTCTAGGAACTAATATGATGAACCTTGAATCGGTAGACCTAGTGTTGATAGCCCTTTCATGTGTGAAATGATGACCTTGTATCGGTAGATCCAATGTTTATGGCACCCTTCTTGGAAATTTAATGAGTTATCCCTAATGTACCTTGAATCGGTAGACCTAGTGATGGTGGCCCTTTCTTGTGTAATGTACTTTGGGTCGGTAGACCTAGTGTTGGTTGCCCTCTTAAGTACAATGTTGCTAATGTGAATGAACTACTGCATGGGAATAGAAGCTAAGCACCGAGTGCATATTGTAAGATGGAAACTCTCCCAATGTTAGGCTAGAGTTCCAATGAACATCTTCCTATCCCATAACTATGTGCCCACATAGGATATATATTAGCCGGTGGTTTTCTTACCAAAGCTAAGATATTACCTAGTTCTACCTTAGGCAAGTAGAACACCTTTATTTGGTGTGGGGTCATATGACACCAGATTCCATGATTTAGTTCTCATGGTCTATGTCAGTTAATGCCTATTCCCATCATGTGACACATTATGGTTTCTTGATGAGTTCTATGAAGTGTGGGTGGTAGTATGGGATGCTATCCGTACATTGCATGAGTAGGCTTTGAGAGGATCATAGTGAGTTCTCTAAGTCTTAATGGCTAATGTATGAAAGCCCTCTTATGATAAAGTTAATGAGAATGATGATCTAATGTCTAATGAAAAAAGGTGTCCTAAATGAAGCTAATGAAGAATGTTGACTTATGTGCTTAAATGTAAAGATGCATGCTATACTTGGATTGTATTATGAGTTACTTCCTTGTCATGACTTATCGTATATAAATGTGCCTTGTCTATGGTGACTTCAAAAGGAGTACTTAGTGTGAGTAGTAGTATGGGATGCTACCTGCACATTGCATAAATATGACTTAGAGTTGTCTTAGATGTTGGTCTTAATGTGATGTTGTGACTTACGTAATGTTTATGTCTCTTATATGCTTTATTGTGTAAAGGTGCAAAGGATGAATGGTAAGTTCATTTTTGGTGGCCTTAAGGTGGTACCTTAGTGTGGGTGGTGGTATGGGACGCTACCTATACATTGCACAAGGTATAGCTTGAAGATTGCTTGAGGTGAAGGCTAATGTGAAGGTAATGGTTTTATGTTGATTATGTTCAAATGTGAAAGTATGACTTGAATGTTGATTGTGGCTTATATTATGCCTCATTTACTCATATTCATGGAGTTTTACCAAAATGGCATAAAAGTATGACTTTCAAATAAACATCCATTTTAAGCATGTTTTTACATGGATATCATACTTAGCAATTAATTGTGCTAACCCCATTCTTCCCCTTTTCTTCCCAAAGTGTAGGGTTTGGAGATATTGGTGTTCTATGCTTGAGGAGTAGGTTTCTAAGGTGCTTGAAGAGGAAAACTTGGTGAGTCCTCATAGTTTTTGAGGACAAAACCCATTATGTTCCTTTTATGTCTTTTATTTATGTTAGAGCTTTTGTATGGGCTAAGTCCCAATGTTGTATTCAAAGTATTAGATGGTTTGAGACATGGTGTACAATGTCTAGAAAGTCTTTCACTTTTTTTTAATGAAAATCTTTTTGATTGTAAAGGAATGTTTTTAATTCTTCTCTATTTTCCTATGTTCTTATGTTCAAGAATGCTATGAGGCTTGTATTAGACCCCTTCGGGGTCGAGTACGCCGTGTTATGACTAGGGGTGCTCTCGGGTCGTGACAATAATATTATCATTGGAAATTCTTCAAATGATAAATCTTCTCAGAATTCCATACCTTCTATAGGAATAACCTATGTAGGATCTCTAAAGAATTTATGTAACTCTGACACATAGAAGACCGGATGTACTTTAGCTAACTCTCAAGGCATGTCCACCTCATAGGCCACCTAGCTAGTTCTATGTATAACTTTGTATGGACCAACATACCAGGGGCTCAACTTACCTTTCCTCCCAATTCTCATAACGCCCTTCATAGGTAATACCTTTCAGAACACCTAGTCATCAAACTAGAACTGTATGTCTCTACGGTGTACATTTGCATATGATTTTTGTCGGTTCTAAGCAGTCCTTAGTCACTTTGTATCAACTTTACTTTTTCAATGACTTGACGAGCAAGGTATGATGCTAGTATTTGAGTTTCACCTACTTTAAACCAACCAATAGGCAATCTGCATTGATATCCACAAAGAGCTTCAAATGGAGCCATGCCAATGTTAGAATGATAACTATTATTGTAGGTAAATTTCTATCACGGGCATATGATCATACCAATTGCCTTTATAGTCTAGAACGTACACTCTCAACATATCTTTGAGTTTCTGAATAATGTGTTCAACTTGGTCGTCTATCTGTAGGGGAAATGCAATGCTAAGGTTCACATGTGTGCCCAAACTCCTTTGGAATGATGTCAAGAAATATGTCGTAAATTGGGAAACCCAATCTGAATAATGGATAGTGGAGTCCCATGAAAGAAAACTTCCCTCATATATAGCTTGGCATACTCTTCGACTGTGTTGTTTGATTGAATTGGCAAGAAGTGGGTTGGTTTCATCAACCAATCAATGATCACCCAAATGGAATAATTTATCTTAAATGAGAAAGGCAACCCTGTAATGAAATCACTATTAATAGACTCTCATTCCATATTAAAATGTCCATAATATGAGTTAGGTCACTAGTGATATTATGTTCTACTTTAACTTGTTGGCAATTGGAGCGATGTGCCACGTACTCCGCAATATTTCTTTTCATGTCATCATACATGTAGACCTCCTTAAGGTCATAATACATCTTTGTGGAGCATGAATGAACTGAGTATCGAGAACAATGTGCTTCATCCATGATTTGCTGCCTCAACCCATCTATATATGGCACACAGTATGCGTTGGCATTGAAGGTGAAATCTCCTACTAACTCAAACATAGTAATTAGGTGCTCTTGAATCCCTTCTCGATTCTATAGAAACATAAGATCGTAACACTATTTTTGTTTAACCAATGCCACTAATGATGATTTTTCAGTATTGTAACATCTCATACCTTGGAAAATGTAACACTGAAAAAGGGACCATTTGTATGGCTCCCTATACGGTTAGTGGTGACTTATACAAACCTTTTAGGCTTCCATATAGCTCAGTCGTCAACGTTTTAAGTCGAGGCTATTTTAGTCTTTCCCTATGTGTTTAGTACCAAATTTATGTTGTTCAAACCCCTATTATAAGCCTTATATAAGTGATTTAAGTCTTAAAACTACCCATTCTAAAATCATTCTCCTAATTCCCAAATTATGTCCAAGTTCTTTCCCAAATTCTCTGTTCAAAACTAAGGAAGAAGAATCTAGGGTTTCACTTGAAGGTCTGGAATTCACCATATTGGCTTTTAATCACTAAGGTATGTTAGTATTCACCTATGGAGTCCTTTCCTCCATAAGGTTCCCAAGATCTTCCAATTTTACAAAATAGATTCTCACTTCAAAAGTTAGGGTTTTGCTTAATCTTAATGGATTTTCTTCAATTGTCATCTTATTGCACTACAAGAAAATGTACATACGACGACATTAATTTGGTGACAATTGAAACGAATGTCAGAAAATAAACAATTTCACGATATTTAAGAACAAAACGTCATAAAACAATGACATTTGATGTCAAATGTCGTAAATATAATGACATTTGGTATCAAATATCGTAAATATAATGACATTTGGTCCAAAATGTCACTATGATAATAACATTTATTGCAAAATGTCATTGTTTTTAGGGACATTTAGTGAAAATGTCATTTAAATGATGACATTTTACTACAAATGTCGAATATAATATAACATTTATTACAAAATGTCATTGGTTTTAGTGACATTTAGAAAAAATATCACTTAAATAGTGACATTTAATATAAATGTCAAATATATTATGACATTTACAGCAAAAAGTCATTGATTTTAGTGACATTTAAAAGAAATGTCACTAAAATAGTGACATTTAAAAGAAATGTCACTAAAATAGTGACATTTAGAAAAAATGTCACTAAAATAATGACATTTATTGCAAAATGTCATTGTTTTTAGCGACATTTAGCGAAAATGTCATTTAAATAATGACATTTGCTACAAATGTCGAATATAATATGACATTTATTACAAAATGTGATTAATTTTAGTGAAATTTAGAAAAAAATATCGCTTAAATAGTGACATTTAATATAAATGTCGAATATGTTATGACATTTACTGCAAAATGTCATTGATTGAAAATGACATAGCGTTCCTGATAGAAAATGACGACTCCTTCAGAAAAAATGTCACTAAAATAGTGACATTTGTTGTAAAATGTCATTGATTTTACTAACTTTTAGAAAAACTGTTGCTAAAATACGACATTTAATACAAATGTCGAATATATTACACTACTAGAATTTCGTTGTTTTCCGACTTCAAAATTGGTCGGAATGTAGTCGGAAAATGGAGTTTTTCGATGACTTTCCAACTACTTTTGAGTAGTCGGCAGACTGAGTGTCGGAAAATACTTGCCGACTACCATAGTCACTATATATAAATTAAAACCCGACCATTAAAGTACCTGAACTGTTGTTATTGGTCACACTTTAAAAGTGTGGCCTTATATATCTCATCTACAACAACACTTATTAAGTGTAAGTTTTCTTATGTACATGCTAAAATTTATAATCCATAAGCCAAGTGTGGCCTTTGCACCCTTATTGCCCACGATTTTAAAGTGTTTCCTTTTATATCTTATGTATGACAACACTTTGAAGTGTAGTCCTTGCCCATGTGCATACCACAATTTACAGTCCTTTGGCTACACTTTTAAGTGTGGTAATGTTATTTTGGCTATAAAATATTTATATGCCACAATTTCTAATTAAAAAACACCAATATTATTTTGCAATAAATAATCTCAAACATTAAATTAGCTAATAAGTATTTCAAATATATAGATTTGCAATAAACTTCAAAAGATAGTATGTCTTGTGTACACAATAGTTCAAAAAGTACTCTTACAATAGTTCAATATATTCTAGCAATAAATATATTTCACAACATCAAATATAATGTATTCAAATTTTTACAATAGTTCAAAAACTCTTCACTATCCACTTCCACTTCAATGAGATCAAATTGACTTGTGGCGACCCTTCAAATTTGATCTTCCCTACACATTTAAAAAGAAATTAACAATCTAAACAAACCATGTACAACAAATCAATTTGGCATAGATTTCCAAGTAATATTTGGGAATTTTTTTGGCAAATAGCGTCTATCCATACAATTTGTCATTAGTTGGTAAATATTTTTGGCAACTATCCCAAATTTCCCAAATTTCCATTTTATTTAGCATAAATATTTGTGTGTGTGCATTTCCATAATTGTACCCGTATGTTTTAAAAATTATTCATCTTAGTTAGCTTAAAAATAAAATGTTCATCTTATGTAGCTTAAAAATAAGATTTTCATCTTATTTATGCTTAAAAATAAAATGTTCATCTTACTTAGCTTAAAAATAAGATTTTCATCTTATTTAGCTTAAAAATAAGATTTTCATCTTATTTAGCTTAAAAATAAGATTTTCATCTTATTTATGCTTAAAAATAAAACTTTCATCTTATTTAGTTTAAAAAT